>JASZXT010000044.1:0-77591 GCA_035521555.1 Lecanoromycetidae sp. Uapishka_2
GGAGGGAGAGGGGGATGAGGAGAGTCCGTCGAAGTGAGGGAGTGTTGGAGAGGGTGGGTGGACGATCGAATGTGGATACATGATAGTGATAAAATTGGCTTGTGGTAAGAAGATGAGGCAAATGGTCCTCTGATGCGAAGTATTTGCGATGCGTTCCCTCAATGCTAGTGCACTTAAAAGAAAGAAAATCAATTCTCAGACGATAGACGTCTCGCGATCAGGACAACAATTGACATTAAAATTTGCCCCTCAGAGTGATAGTTTGCTGCCTGTTTGCCATTCCCATTGATTTAGTAAAGGAGTCATATAGGCACGTTTGATAGTCTTGATTCAAATTTAGGAGCAAGCAACGATAATTATAAATATGCTACAAGATGTGTAGGTAGTCAAGCTAATGATATGGGGTATCTCGCGCAAAAGAGCAAAACACAAGCAAACGTTTTTCATGAGTCCAGACCATGCCTCCTGTGTTCTCATAAGCCATAAGCCATATGCCATAAGATGACCTCTGGAAATGGGTATAGGTCGTAGCGCTGATGCCAAAGGCTATTTTCATTCGTTGAGCGTAAATCAAAGCTGTCGTAAAATGCATGTCATAAAACGGAAATGATGCTGGTAGTGGTAGATGCTGTTGCTGGTGTCCTCGATGTATCAAATATTGTGTGTTCTCGTGATGTTGTATGAATGTCGGTAAGCGATATATTGCCAGTCTGTGCATCAGATACGTTGTGATGTCTTGTGCGAAGGAGTCTCCTACAGGCCATCACCCAAGTTTCTAGAAAGCCTAGATATGCTGCGTAAGATACAGATGTAGTGACTCCTTGTGGTGATGTGGAGATTTCTAGACGTTGCACGAGGTATGTTTCCTATCAGTGGATTTCCGTTCCAGCCGGCGGAGAGAGAGAAGACTTGAGGTAGTGTGGGACTTATAACGGCGAAAAAGCTTGAGACAGTCGACACGATAAGAAGCTGTTCCAAGTGCCAATATCAACAAGAAGACGGCAGCAGCCTTGACGAGCGGTTGGTGAATGGCTTCGGAGACCCAGCCGTAGCGAAGAGGACTAATGTTGAAAGAACTTGTTTTCAAAAGATCGAAGATAGCACACACGAACGCTAGAGAGAGCGGTAAGCGATGAACATTAGGGCAACAATGGGAGTTATACCAATTCCTAGACCTGCAATGAGTGCATAACGGCGGCTGAAACAGGACAGCACGAGGAGAGGGAACGCTATGAGGCTGATAGGTCGGATCCACGCGAAGGCAAAAGCTATCGGCGCCAGTGTGGCTGCGCTGGAAGTAACATCATCAAGCACTCCTCGAGCAGTCTGCATCTCGACAATCATCATGTCGTTGTGGCGGCTCTGGAGCTCCGCTTGCCGAATTTGGGCTGCATTGAATGTTTCCGCCGTCTCTTGGATAATGGCGAAGGACCGGTCGAGATCAAGGAACCGCTGAGAGAGGTCAGAACAGAGCACTAAATCGGGAAAGTGGCATAATTACTTTGTCCAAGGCATTTTGCCTTAGGCTTAAGGAGGAAACCATTTGTTGTGAGTTTGCCTACCGTATATCAGAGGATTCAATCACCACACACTTTGCCAGATGTACTGACCAATTGATCATAAAGGCCATGGAGCAGACTCAACAATGAATTGACTTCTGTTTCTCTTATATTTCGCATGGACCCTTGGAGTTGAGTAGCCACTTCACGACTTCGGTCCCATTCTTGTGTCTGCGTTGCAGCCAGTTCGGCCCCGCCTTCGACCACCTGCTGAAAAACTTTCCCAATGTTCTTTTGAAGCTCGATCGAATCTGTGTTGGCCTGGCGGACGTTTTGACCGATGCTAGCTGTGCCTGACTCAATCTCTTTCGTCGCGGACGCGATCTTGCTCATTGCTAATTGCACGGCGCTATCCATACTTTTTACCAATCTCTCGAGGAATGTCTGTGTCTTCGCGGTCGATCTTTCAAGGTCCTGCTCCAGTTGCTCTTGGAAAGTCTGCTTGGCCAGCGCAAAGTCCTTGTGGAGTTGTACAATAATTCCGTTGGCTTGATTTGTGGCTTTTGCCAGAGCCAGATTCGCATCCGCATTTGTCTCGACCATTGTCTTGTGGAGCTTTATCAGTTCATCTGAATCATAGTTAACGTAAAATCCACTTGTATGTATTCAATGCGTACCTTTTTCAATGTCCACACGAGCAGCCTGACACATCACGACCGCATTTTGCCTGCTGTTGCTGTAGCTCGTCCACCATTGTGGCCTCGACTCCAGGGCTTGTAGACACTGGCTTAATTGATCTTTCCAAACGCTCTTTGAAGATGGAACTCGGTGAAACTTAGGCTCAGAAACAAGCGCCAGGGGTTTGCAAGACTGAGGTATGGTTGCTCCAGCGCTCACGATCTCGCACATGGCGAGCTGGGCGGCGTAGACAGATCGGACGTCCTCAAGAGACGTTTGGGCATCTTGCTTGGAGCCATCAATGGAATGGCATGAATCGAGAAGAGTCGAAGCCGCGAGTCGATTGCAGGAGGGGGATGCTTGCAGTGACGAAAGCAGTTGGAGGGCGTTAGTGTAGATTCCAGATTGATCATCCGGCATTGGTCGAACAAGGGCTGCGAGGTCGGTACCGTGATGGATCGCTTGCTTTGGTGGAAAAGCTGTCGTCGTGCGGTCAGCTATCCCCTTCGTTGCAGGCCCAATGTGTCATGCAATCAATTCCACGCTTACCTTTCGCTTTGGCATTGGAAAAGAAAGCAGTGGTGTCATGCACCAGAAGCAAAAGAAATATGCCAATTGCCAACCGGCAATTGGTATGGGGTTGGCAATTGGTATGGATGCTTCTGTCCATCTCAAAGTACGAAGTATTAGAGGTGTCTGAGCGTAGAAAAAGACAAAAGGAAACGATAAAGGAGATAATTGTAGATGTTAGAAAGGGAACAAACCCTCGAAGTCGATGGGGTCCCGGTCCTTATATTTCAGGCTGTCTTTCATGAAGGAGTCACTTCCTCGTCTTGATGAAGTTATAAGTTTCAATTACCAAAGACCTTCTCCAGGTTGGGCAGCACGTCTCTGGGCAATCCGGATTCTGGGTTGACCCACCCTGTTGCACCCACAACGCACACTCGCGCCTTAGGATTGTGGCAATCTACAATGCTATAGTGGATGTCCTTCTTCGTTTGCGCGTTGCGTCAACGGCAGAGAGAAATCGCGATACATCGGAGTGAGCAAGGGAGAGGTGAACTTGGACGAAAGTCACGACCAATTCACCAAGTCACGGGATTTTAGCGCGGCTTGGCGTGGGACTTCACTTCTCTTCCATTGTTTCAATCCTCGTGAATTGAATATTCACATCATGATCGTGAGACCTAATCATTTGGGCGTAGACCCTCGGCGAGTTCTGTCAACACTCCCAGATTTCCTCGTACCCGCCTTCTCCTCTACGCGCCTCTCCCAACCATTCTCAAGCACCTCAAGGTGCAGATCTCGGATTGGCGAAGCACCTGTATCAATACCGCCCGAAGTTGACCTACGGATCCTCAATCCAGTGAAGCGGAAGAATGGCATAGTCTCAAACGAGCCTGTCAAGGAGGTTGAAATACAAGGTCCATTAGGTTTATTCCCCGTAGCCTGAGCCCGTGACTTCGCTGAACATGTTGCAGGCAAGATGACCGTGCAACTTCCGCCATACATGACCCTGGAACATAACAAAGAGACGAGGAAAGCCAGCCTCAGTATACTCGATCGAGAAGTGCGCAAGCAGCGCGAGATGTGGGGTATGTCGGCTTTCTTCTCTTATCTACAGGGTGCACACAGATCTTAATTTGCATAGGGACAACCCGCGCCTACCTCAGTAATCACGTTCTTGGGGTATCAGAGGGTCACACTGCCATCTTACGGCTCGTTGGTGTTGGCTATCGAGCAACGATTGAGCCCTCAGCTATTACGAAGCAGCCAGAATATCCAGGGCAGCAATTCGTATCCTTAAAGGTCGGCTACTCGCATCCCATCGAACACGGAGTACCTCTAGGCATGAAAGCTAGTACCCCGCAGCCTACGCGAATACTGTTGGAAGGACCGGACAAGGAAGTCGTGAATCAATTCGCTGCGGAGATACGGAAGTGGAGGGTACCCGAGCCGTACAAGGGAAAGGGGATATTTGTGAATGGGGAGACGATTAAGTTGAAGGCGAAGAAGATCAAGTGATCTCGCATGCGATCGATAGTATAAATTCACTACAACTTGTGGCTGAAATGGCCAATATCAGGTTTGGAATGGGATCGATGTGTCATCTACGTTGCATAGTGAGCACTCTTGAGCTATCGAATTGACTGGAATAATGAACCCAATTGCATTGGTGGATTCCTAAAGACTCACAAGCGGTCATTTAGGGGTTGTGGTGGTTTGGTACCTACGTGCTGGAAAAAGGTTGGAAGATGTCGCGTTTGATTCGAGGATCAATCGGAAAAGAGCGTATCCTAACTTCCAAGGTGCAAAGATTTTCGATTCTTACCTGGACTCCATTGTCACCTTCGAGTCGATGACGAATTGTCGCGATTGACTTGAATCGGAAGGGAGAATGGTGTTACCTGTTCAGGTGCAACCCGTAAAATGGCAAGAACTGAGGGTACGCAGCCAATGATGTACAGGGTAGTGGCTCGAAAAGTGATAATCGGTATAAAGAGTTATCAAGGTATGGTCCGTATAGCATGCGACTTATCTGAAGTAACAGATTCAATTTCAAGGCTCTTGCACTCTTGCGACTTTTGGCTTTGAGCCATGTAACACCTGATCTATCAGCTGCCAATCATCCTGTATAGCCAAATATCGCAACCCAGGCTGCTCTACCCCAGCGATCATGATATCCAGCCACCGCTCGATGAGTCTCATGCAGAGTTCAGAATCGCAATTTTCTGCTGCCCACGCAAAGTCAGCCTTGGCTTCTGATGCATGATACTCTAACATCCACTGCGGCTCCACAGTGTTCATTCGCTCAAAGAAGAGCTTGCGGAGTCGTGTTAGCTCGTGTTCTTCGAGGTGTTCCCAGTACATCTCATCTATCGTGCCGTCTTCATTAATTGAGTAGCCCTGTGTTTGCGGCTTTTCGATGCGCTCTTTTCCTTCAAGTAGCGATGGGAGCTGGCAAACTTTCCACATGGGTACAATAGAGACGCATTCCCAATCCACCAACGCAGTCAACTCCCCGGAAGAGTTGACCATAAGATTTTTTTGATGCATATCATCATGTCTGAGTGCAAATAGCTCGTTCAGGATGGATGTTGGGGGAAAGATCCTGGGCATTATCTGCCAGAGCTTTTCAATGAGTGTCCGCGTCCTTTCAACGTCTATCTCGTCGAAGTCAGCGTCTGGTTCTTGCGCAGTGAGCGCAGCTTGATCGTTATCATGCTTCTTATGTGCCAGTATAGCGGACAGCCATTCGAAGCTTGAAGGAAATGGACCTCGAGGCAGGTCCAAAGCAATGTGCTTGTCCCAAAAGAAAGCCATGGATACGATCCGCCCAAGGGTATACCCAGGAGGTAGGGAATTATCAGTAGATTGTGAAGACTCCTCTGGCATATCAGTCAATAGATAGATGTTACCGATCGAGTTGGATCGGACTCGATACAAATCTGCAGTCATGTCGACAACCCTTTCGACAAGTGCGCATTTTGCAGACCACGTGATCGTTCTCCAAACGTTCTCCAGTGCAACTCCGGGCATGAATTCCATGAGTATCCATTCGAAACCTATCTCATTATCGTGTGTGTTGTCCATGGCGATGACCTTTGGGACGGGTATCGATGTGTGCTTACTTATGAGATCGAGAGTAGCGGCCTCACTCGATGTCTTGAAGCGTGGGTCAACAGGCAGAGTGACCCGCATAGCGAAATTACCACGCGAACAGGTAATCTTGTACAACCTGTTGAAGGCGCCAGAATCCATGGAATTCAACCGTAGCATCTTTGGCGTGACTACTAGACAACTCGAGGTGACGGTAGGCAGTCTTGGCGACATCTTCGATATCTGGCTCATGAGCCCGTCTGGGTTCGGACCCCCAAATTGTGGACTCCCATTCCAGGCCAGGTTGATTTTCCATATCTTGTACGACCTTGTGACGGGGTTTATTGTGCTAGCAGATCGATCCCCCAAAGATTGCGTGGATGACAAGGTCAAAATTAAGATAGACCTTTGTTCTGATTATTGCTTGAGAAATCTGTTGTAGCACAAGTATTACTTTTTTCTGAGGTTTTTACTAGGCTGATAACGCATGAGCTTCTCAACATATTGGAGACGTCAAAATCTAATACATAATATAGAAAATATACCCAGTTCCGGTAAGGCATTGAAAATTCCAGTATATTCCCAGGATATAGTTTAAGTTTCTTGAATGACTCAGCGCACACAAATGACTCAACGCAGATATATATCTTTGGTCAATTGTCCTTCTCTTCTACCACACGACACACCAACACCTCCAAGCGCTTGCGACCGAGTCCATAGACATCAGGCAAATGAGATTGGCCCAACACACACCCAATATATTACAACGGAGTACTTCACTCTGTGTTTATGTTCGTAGGTACGAGACTAACGCGGCTTGGCATCTGCCTCAACCTTACCCTCTCCTAGCAAGACAAATGGTGAGATTCAATGTACTACTGTAGGGTTGTTCAATAGTCGCCTTGTGTGCCATGACGTCGAATTTCAAGCTGTATACGGGCAAGAAATCTGATACTGGCCCAACCAAACACCTGGACATGCAGGGGTATATCGCTAGAACGCTGTCAAGTTGATCAATGCAAATGTTAGTGTGGTTCAATCTGAATCATAGTCGACCAAGACTGGTAGGTTGGAATCCCTGCCAGTCTTGTTGGCATCTGAAGTCGTTGTTATGTCCTGCGTGTGTGTTCTCTTTCGTTTGATCACAGAGCTAATGCTCGTTGCCATCGTACTCGATCTGTCAACCTTCAAGAACGGATCCAACACAGCTCTGGTGTTGTTGCCAAGCTCTCTACGAAGAGCCTCCCTGTTCTTTTCTGCTTCCGAGATAGCCTTAGCGGGCTTGATCCGCTTGATGAGAGCCTTTCTTGAGTTCGAAGAGTCCTGGAAAAGTGGCCTTGACTGTGCTTTGATGATCGCTTGCTCGGTGCCGATTGCACCAAACTCCACAAACTCGGCTCTTCTCCTATCATCTTCCGTCTCCCCTAGTAAGTCCATCCCCAAACTCATCCTATCCTTGAGGTCCTCGGTAAGCTTATCATTTTGCTGCCTCAGCTTCCGGCCCACCCTGAATGTCTTCCTTAATTTTCTATTCGCTTCTCCGGGATCCTCCCAATGCCTCTCTTTTGCCCTCTGCAGCTCTTCAAGTCGACTCTTATCAGTACTGGCTTGCTTCTTATCCTCAACCTTTCCCTCGAGTGCTGCAAATGCATCATTCGCCAGCCTCTCTCTCTCCTCCTCGGTCCTGATCTTGATCTCGCCCTCTTGTACTTTGTCCTCACCCGTGTCCCTCTTCTTTGCGCCTTCTGTAACCACATAAGCTGTGTTCTTTGGATCCGTCCGTATCTCCATCCAACCGCCACAGGCGACATGTTTCATCCGGAAGCTGTAGATCGGCGTAGTGTGATAATTACCGACTTTCTTCTTCTCAGCGTTGAAGCGAACTCCTTGACCAATAATCGTGGGCTTGGGACATGTTGTGCACCAGATGGGAAAGGGCATCTCGAAGCGTACGGTCAGAATACCATGGCCTGCTTTGCGGGCGCGGGAGCCGAGGGCATGCTTGCCAGCGAGCTTGTTGGCAGACGTGGTACCCTCGTGCTCGGGCGGGACATAACGTCCCATATCTAAGGATTCTCAGTCTACACTAAGGCATTGTTTGGCAAAGATGGACTCACTGAAACCCTGCATCTCGGCGGCGAATTGTAGATATCATGCGATGACTGCGAATACTATTTCCTGAAGGAGCCAGTGAAACGGCCTTTCTTCCTCGAACTCGCCGGAGAACATTCGCCCAACGTCTTGTTTACGACGTTCATGATAATATGGCTTTACTGGCTGGCTTCGTCAAGCGGCCTCGACGGCTCCAAAATGGTTCGCCAAGGTGACAGAACTATCCATGCCCTAGCTTCAACCCCTTTTCGGCCTAGGTCGATATCTATCAACGACGTCGCTCCACCAGGTCTCTCTTTACCTACAATCTTTTGTCACCTTCTCTACCTGCCCCTCTTCTTCATCACCCTCTTTCATAGACTTCAAGTCTGGCTTGCTCTTTCCTTTGCAGATATTACTCCTTGGTTTCGCTCCTAGATCGGCCTCGCTTGCTAGGCTACATCTACCGGCTTCTCTTTACTATCCTGTCACCTCCCTTGGGATCACGATCGGCGTTGAGTATACACCAGAAGCTACAACGATGCTAGCTTTCCAGGGCCATCCCCCGCTGAGTGCGCGACTGGTCTCCTTGTACAGCCTCGACCCGTCTCGGCCCTCCCAACTTGGTCCCCACAGTTCACCCCTCCATCAGCAATTCTTAACTTTCTCACTCGTATGTGGAGACCATACTACCTGAGGCCACGGCGACGAGAAGGGTCTTAGTGACGAGCAGGGTTACGGTACAGAATTCTCGGCACGGGGTTTCTTCACGTGTACGAATGCACCAACGGATGACATACCTTATGTTTGCTGTTGGAGCGCCGCTGGCTAAGGATGAGGACTCCCAACGATGCCTGCCGGTCTGGTAACGTCTCCTGAGTGGGTTTGGTGCAGGCGGTGGACGGCCACCTTGATCGAGCGCGGGTCATCTGGTTTTCAGCTATCAGCCGTTGCTGACATGGCCGCCACTCGATTGCGAGGACCGAGCATATGCACTGCCCAGCGATGTCTGGATGGGTAGGCTGGAGATGTACCGCTCTCAGGTGCCGCTTTGCCGGAATCGCCCTCGATCGCACCCAGCCGCAGCGGTGAGCCTGTTACACGTGGCCGTGGCGGCTCTTGTTGCGCCGACGCTGAGCTCTGTACGATCGGGGGATGAACCGCGACGAGCCTTGGGGGGCGAAGGAACGAGATGCTGCGGTGAAGCTCGATCGAGGCGTGAGGTCAATTGGGGGACAAAACAAAATTGCATGGTGTGAGAAGGTCTAGAGAGCTTAGAAAGGAGGCCCTGAGGGCTGCGTGTCGAAGCCTCGAGACGTCGATTACCTTTTTGACTAGACATCGTGGAGAGCTCGATGCAGGTGGTATTTAAGGTTGAAGAGAGGGGCCAACAGTATGGAGTGTAAGAGTGGGAGTATAAGTATCAAACGTAAGAGAACGTCCAAGAGGATCGGGTCCATAGGGATGGAGCACATAGGGATAGAACCCTGTAGGATGAAGCATATAAGGACGCAGCACATAATGATAAAGTCCAAGGTGGTGGGCAAGCGGATGAAGTTCAAAATCTTATGCAGGAGGATATGGAAGGACAAGATGGTGATGCGTATGAAGAGGATGTACGAAATTATAGAGTACGGAAGCGCCGAGTGATGATGAAGAGAGCGACAACGGTGCAGTACTTCGAGCACAACAGGTACGGGAAGGACGAAACCCTCTGGAAACGGGTAAATAGAGACCTCGTATGTCACTCTGCCCTTATCAACCCTCTTTGCATCACGGATCATGACAGTCATATCAAGAAATTTTATAGATCTAGTCTTGGCTATATTTTCTTACTACTCATCGAATCTCCTATATAAGGAGACACAATATGTTCAAGAACGCCATGGGTAGAACAGAGGAAATCAATCCTCTTCATCCACGTGCCCAGCATATTCTCCAGACAGTTCACCCAGGTCCTCCTCGATGATCTTCCCATTGACCTCCAAAGGCTGCACGTCCAGCAGTATAAAAAGCATGCGTCCACTCTTTGTCTGAGAAACATTCCGCCACTTATGATTGCAGGCTCTGTTGACCGAGCAATCGCCCGGGTACATCATCCTGCTCTCCCCGCTGTCAAGGCTGAACTCAAACTCTCCCTCGATGACGACGCCGTAGTCTATGGACATAGCGCGGTGAATGGGCGACTCCATCCCCGGAGCGAAGTCGATGAGGCGGGCGACTGAGCCCCGCTTGACGTGGATGGAAGGCTGCGTCAGGCTGTTAGTAAGGGTGCGTTCATCCAAATGTGCTGGCCACAGTTGTCAACGCACCTCGTACTGCTTAGCGCGCTTGAGATCCTTGTCGTTGTTGAGGTCCACCAACTCGCCCTTGGTGCTGTAGATGATGTTTGCGGCTGCGAGACCGTCGAGCATGATCTTGTGATGATCGCCATGGTCGTCGGGGAGGAAGACGCCCAGTCCTTTCTCATTGTGGGTGGTGGTGAAGCGTTTGGCGTTTCGAAGGTCGTTGGCGGGGAATCTTTTGATGGGGCCCTTGACTGTGGTGGGAGTCCCGCCGTTTATCATGGCTGGAGACATGTTGTATTATTGGATTGGAAGAAGAGAATAGTTCCCGCGAGTCAAGGATTAGGAGATGTTCGAAGCTGCCGGCCATCTTGTAGAGATTGAATGCTGTTATATAGCCACGACTTCTCTAATGGACTTGCCCTCATGATGCGTCCGCTGGGATATGCAACGTTGGCTTCACCGAACGATGTAAGATTTTGCATCTTCATAATCCCCGAGCCGGCGGGGAAAGTGTTTAATCACGGAGCGGCTGACTACAAGGACGTCGCAATGTGGGCTGCCTTGTGCCGGCGTAGGTTTTTCTCGGAGGGTATACATCTTCCGTTACTATGGTGATGGTGAATGGGATGAATAAGGTGGAGTTGGATCTCTCCGTCAGAAGCTCGACGCTGGATGTAATGAGACTGCGCTAAAGTGCTCAGGGGGGGGGTTGCGGAAAAGACCGCCTCGGAAAGGGCACTTAAAGCCCGCTTGTTAGGTTTTTATTCTAGGAATACAAGCGCTCTCTGTCCGGTGGATCAAGCCCGGAGGCGTGAGCTTAGCATGGGTTAGCACCATGGCTAATGATGTGCTGTTGACTCCGCACGCACATGTTAGGCTTCCTCGAGCTCCTCCACCCAGTGGCTCAACCGAGAACGCCAGGTTCCAAAATTCTGACTTCATCTTTGCCCGAGTCCATACTTACCATTGCGTTCATTGGGAGCGTTAGAATTGGAGCCGTATGCCCAATGTCGAAGTTTAGGAGGATAGGAAAGGTCGTGCCATAGCACTGGTCTGCAACGAGCTGTGCAAATTCTTCTCGCATTTCCTCGTCATATCCATACGGCCTTCCAATGACCAGTCCACCAATCTCTTCGAAAACCCCAACATTCACCAGATCTGCCATACACGCCCTCGCCGATCCTAAACTGAACGGATCTTTCATGTCTGGACCCGTAGGCGTTTCCAAAAACAGGATGCATCCACGGTGAGCAGGCCAGAACCGGGTCCCTGTGAGCCGAAGCAGCGAAGGCAAGCACCCACCGAGCCATCTGCCTGTCGCGTGGCCATTTCGAAGCCATCTCCAGCTGGGTGAGGGTGACCTTCCGCGAGCCTTCTGTGAGGACGGGTTGCCAAAGAAGTCGGGCATGTCCTGTGCCCATTCTGGTGACCTGGGTACAGAGCCAATTGCTTTCCCAGCTGACCCTTTGAGCACTTGTAAGAAATGATTGACGGTAAATTGGAACGGCTTTGGTACATCTGCAAAATCTGTGAAGGCCGTCGGCCCATAGAAGGTTTGCAGACCTGTTTGGGAGAGTATTGCGTAGTGCAGGAGAGTAATGTCGGAGTAGCCGCAAAAGATCTTTGGATGGGATTTGATCAATTGATAGTCCAAGTGCGGTAGGAGCTCGTTGGCATTTGATCCACCAATGGTACAGATTATAGCCTTGACACTGGTGTCTCTGAAAGCTTCGTGGACCTCTTCACATCGTTGGAGCACTGAGTCGTGGAAATCTGCAGGCTCTTGGTTGTTGAAGTAGACCTTGACGTGATACCCGAGGCCTTCTACGAACACTTTCGCTCTCTCTAAGGGAGCTGGCAGAAGGAGGTTCAAGCGTGCTGATGGTGAAATGAATGCTATCGTATCACCCATCTGTAACTTCTCTGGAAGCACCCGTTCGACAGCCATGTTTTGAATTGGCTCTTCTATTTCTCGACAATGATAGCTGTTGGTGTTAGGTGTATTAGCTGCACTCGGAGTTCGGAACTCGGAACTCGGAAGTCAACAGGTCCTGCTATGCATTCTTATTGCTTCACATGGGTGGATGTAATAGTAACACAACTGGCTCATGACTGATAATTACATCTCATGGGGTGAATCGTCGATCAAATGACGTACCATCTTTCAGCCGATGGGACCGCCTAAGGGTGTTGTGTGTATTACCTACAAAGTACTCAATCCACCATTGCCTACAGAAACAATTTCGAGATTATTCCTTGCTCAATCGTCACCCCGAAATATCCTGGAATATCCTGCTTTATAGGATCAGGCATTCTGTATGTCAACACATCTCGTCCAAGGTTAAGCTTGCTCGAACTGGTGGAATATTTCATTTTCTGCCCTCGCAAACTCCGCCAAAATTGTGTCCGCCCGTATCGCAGACCGCGCTTGGATGTTGGCTTCAAATGGTTTGGGACAATGCAGGAAACCGTCAGAGTAACCAGACTCCGCGCTCGTGTCCACCATTAGCTGCCTTCCTTTCTCGTCTAGTTTCGGAGACAGGTCAAATGCCCAAAGAATCTTCGCCATAGCCAGGAACATGCTTCGCTCCGCAAGATGCATTCCAGGGCAAATTCGCCGCCCTGCGCCATAAGCATAGTGGTCCCGCTGTTCATAGTTCGGCGAGTTCGCGTATTCGGGGGCGAGCTGAGTTTGGCCTTCAAATCTCGAAGGATCGAACCGCTCCGGGTCGGGGTACCGAGCCGGATCATTATGCAAGCCCCAAACATTGATGACTACGGTCGAATTTTTGGGAATTGTCAAGCCGTCAATCTCATCGTCTTTGGTATGAAATCAGCACTTTGACACCAAAAGAAAGTAGCTTTACCACGTCTATCGCTGGTATGATAGCTCTTGTGCAAGACTTACCCTTATTCAATGCGTGTGGGAAGGCTAGAGGAGCCACTGGCCGCCATCGCATCGTCTCCTTCACAACCATGGCAACATAGGGCAAGCGATCATAGTCAGTCCATTCCGGGGATCTCTCTTCGCCAATAATGCAGTCAATTTGCTGTTGCGCCTCCCTCTGGACATTGGGGTATTTCAACATAGCTTGGATGAAGACAAGGATCATACTCGAGGTTGTGTCGGATCCTCCTTCGGTTAGGTTTCCGCACATCAGATTGAGTTCGTGACGTGTAAGTTTTAGTTTGTCCTGCTGGTCTAGCACGTTGTCAAGAAACGACTGCCTGCTTTCATTCCTAGAACGACGCTGGATTACATGACCTACGAGAGGGTCGTAGAGTCGGTCGATTGAATCTCCAACAGCTGAGGATTTGGTCTTCCAATTGTTAAACCAGGATTGGGGGAAGTATTTCAGTATTGGTAGAATGTCAACCGGTGGTGTGGCTCCTATCTCAAAAACACTGGACAACTTTTCCATCAATTCGTACAACTCAAGCATGTGACGTGAGCGGCAAGAAGCAGTACGTATTCCGAATACTAATCCATCAGTCGTTAATGACGCCCGTCGAGCCCAAGACTAAGGCAAACACTTACTCAAGCTCATGATGATGCTGTTGCTGAACCGTTTGGGGTGATACATTATATTTTCAGGGTCCAAGAGGATATCTCTCAGCATTTGGACCGCCTCTGCGTTCTGCAAGGGCACGTGATCCCTTTCGCATTTGCTCTCCATAAAGTGTTGATGGTACAGCTTACGACCCTGACGCCATCTCTTGTTGGCGTTCATGAGCATCAGGTGATCGCCGCCCATAATCAGCTTGTCCGCAATGTACGAAGCAGGCCGGTCACTGTATTGTGAGGATCGCTTGTCGATCAACTGTTTAACCATGTAGGGCGAGCTGAGTACAACGGTAGTTGCATAACCTATCTTTAGGGAGAAAATCGGTCCATATTTAGCCGCCCATTCGGTAAATCTATAACATTAGACTGGGACTCTCTATGTCAGCTCTGGTGCAAGGTCCTACTGAAGATGCGCTCCGGTCTTCGGTAACTGGTGAAGATTGCCAATGAGTGGTCGCGTGGGTGGCCCTGGAGTATGTGAGTGCTTAATTCAGACCGTTGGTGCAATGCCACATGTGTACCTGGTGGTAAACCTATCCTTCGATTGCCAGGGAACTTGTAAAGCTCAAAGAAGATGCCAAGAATTGCCAGTAATACAATAATTGCAATGACTTCCAAAGCCATACTTGCTGTTCCCAATATCCACCAATCTCCTGTTGTAAATATTGATCTCTTTGAGCGACCTGTAATACGCACAATGATTTGAACATCTTCTTATACCGCATCTTCACGTCAATATGATGGCCTTCTGATAGGTGTTCAAGCGCTGACTCCGACCTCAAGGCCGACTGAAGACATCCCAAGTCTGGTCACCAAATGTTTTCGGGAATCTTCACATGGTAATCGAGGTCCGAAGTCCGATCTTCATTATCTCTTGAGAGTCGATCTCCGCAGTACAACTTCCTGCACTTGCTCTTCCTACAACATCCTGATCGGACTTCATCAGAAGAAGTCTCAGCTCCATGTTCTTTCGGACCTCGGACTTGGCTGATCCAGTCATTTACACGTTAGCTTAGGTTTCATTGAGGATCTCTGATCAACAGCTGACTTACCATCGTGTCGGTTTTCAATCGATATTGAAATTATCTCATTGGAGACTCAACTCCGCGGTACTAATGGGTCCATCATACATACCGAGGGGGTCTTGTTGGCCAACAATGCTTTTGATATTGAAACATACTTTAGCTCACGCCATGTCTGTCCATCTACGTGAAGTCCTTCACAATTGGAATCATCTATTATGCGATGTCCGATCATAGTAATTGATAATGTAAGTTTAGCGGATCTCATTCCGTAATGTACTTTAATAGGTTGAGACTCGAATGTCGGGAGAAGTGGGCGCTCCGAAAAATGCTTCCCAAGACTATAGTCAATAACATAAGCCTCTTCTACTTAAGACTCGAGCAATTGATGAGTATCTATCTTCCCCAGTCAAGTTCATGAGTTGTTTGTGATATTAGATCTGCCAAGATGTCGACCATGTCTTTCATATATTCCCAGCTATTCGTCAGGCCACCAACTCCCACCCATGATTTCGGTGGCCAGACAATCATAGTCACTGGAGCAAACACGGGCTTAGGTTTCCAAGCTGCTAAATACTTCGTGCAACTCAATGCCACCAAGGTCATCATGGGTGTGCGCTCCATTACTAAAGGCTTGGCAGCCAAAGAGCAGATTGAAGAGTCCACGAACACAAAAGGCATCATCGACGTCTACCACCTTGACATGGAGCACTACACGTCTGTTAAAGACTTCGCTACCCAGGTGGCAAGACTATCACGAGTGGATGCTGTGATCTTGAACGCTAGCATAGTGACGCAAGACTTCATCCTAGCCGAGAAAAACGAGAGCACTATCACAGTAAATGTCGTCAGCACAATCCTTTTGGCCATGCTACTACTGCGGACGCTTCAATCGTCTGCTCGCCGATGGTCCACGTGTCCCAGACTACACATTGTGGCTTCAGACAGACATATTATGACGAATCTCCCCGAGTGGAAAACAGCCAATACCTTCGATACTCTGAATGATCCGAACCATGCGAGCATGCACGAACGGTGAGCTTCAATTATCCTAAATCTAGGTGTTTTGTGATCAGCCTCCAACTGACGCTATGCAGCTATTATGTCTCCAAGTTGATTCAAATCCTATGCATGCGAGCACTAGCGAACCGGACTCTGTCCGAGCCTCGGGTGGCCATTTCAGCTTCAAACCCAGGCCTCTGTTCTACAAGTCTGACACGCAACGTCCGAGGTCTCTGGAAAGCCCAATTGTCTCTTATGACACAATGTTTAGCAAGGACTAGTCAAGAAGGTTGGCGCATTTTGGTCCATGCTGTCAGTCTGGGCTGGGAAAGCCATGGTAAATATCTGAACGATTGCAAGATCAATGAGTACGCCCGCCCTTATCTTTACTTGCATTGTCGTTCATCTCTGGGGCTGTCATTGAGCAGCTGACTTGGGTCACAGCGGTGCACTGTCTAAATTCATAAGGAGTCCGGAGGGAGAACAGGCAGAAAAGAAGGTGTGGAAGGAGCTGACGGAGAAACTGGATAATATCGAGCCTCAAATTTCAGCGACTGTGTGAAAAACTGCTTTAGTATCTTGGTTCATAAGGTACCCTGTGGGGACGACCTGACTAATTAGCACTTACCTTGATTGGGGAACTCTTATCGCCCAATTTAGTTGGAGGTTAGTGTGCAGGCCTCAGTCACGTGATGCATGCATGTGGCTTATGCGGCGGAGTTCAGGGGCTATCTTATAGGGCCCATAGGCCTAGTTTTCCCCTTCGTCTCTTATCCTTCTAACGAGCGAAGAAAGCCTGTTCCTAGTAGCTATTTTACCTACCCACCCACACCTTGTACATAGCTAGCTTATTCCATAAGGCATCGCATAGATACTGGAGTTCTTGGCGCCCTTAGAGCTAGCCAGGCTAAGCTAAGCACAGCTACTTCCTGCTAACTCCTTTGGGGCCAGGGTCAGGGCACACAATGAAGATATATACACTAAGAACATGAGTTTTTGAGACGTTTTTGCGGAGGCTTGGCACTGTTTTTGCTGAGGCTTGGCACTAAGGTTCATTAGCACAAATCTAGTTTAGCGGCAATTCTCTCGCGTGAGGCGTTCCGTGTGGGATGCCCGTCTGGTAGCTGTACAAAGCTGTCAAACAAACTCAAGCATTCTATTAAGTCCTATTCACGACGAAATTCAATCCCTCATGAGGCCCTAGTAGATCTCATTCATTTTACCGCTGCAATATCCACCCCAATATGCTGAAGTCAACTCCGTCTTCAAACCCCGCAATAACTATCGATTCTCGGAGACGAAACGGGCAGAAGCTTTCATGTGAGAATTGTCGAAAGTCGAAGTTGGCTTGTGATCATACTCTGCCAGTGTGTGGTCGCTGTGTACGGCGCAAATGTCATGCACCCTGCGTGTATCACCCAGCACCGATGACCAAATTAGACACATCCAAAAGACCGTCTCGAGAGAACCTTCCCCATCCCAAAAAGCGTATGACTCCATCTAGTATCAACACACCTCGGTCTATAGATGTCCCCTACTTGGGGCCGCATGAGGATAGCTCGAGAGAAGGAAGTCTGGACGTACCTCGTACAGCCGCAGTCAGCATCTCGGATCTAGGCGTTCAATATGTCTCCCTCCAACCATCAGAGTTCCTTGGATCTACTAATTACAGAACTATCCTTGATGAGTATGACATAGCAATTGAGCCGCAGTCTACAGCAAATGGGAACCCCGAAACGACTATGCCTTGGAGGCGGTCAGAGACTACATT
The DNA here is from genome assembly GCA_035521555.1 of Lecanoromycetidae sp. Uapishka_2. Lineage (NCBI taxonomy): Eukaryota > Fungi > Ascomycota > Lecanoromycetes > Lecanoromycetidae sp. Uapishka_2. The sequence continues at coordinate 17,517 of JASZXT010000044.1, forward strand.
GCTCGCAAAGACTGCGTTATTGAATCTGCCTAGTAGAGACACATGTCATTCTCTGGTAGATCGCAGTTTGGAGTATCCGGACTTCGGCTCTCATTTGCCGTCCATACGCTCACTCAATGAAACATTCTGGATGTCTTTTGGTGCCTCCTTGGCCATGCCTCGAGATGCTCGAGGTCTATCATCTACGATAGATACTCTGTCCATGAATACCGTCAATGGAAAACAAAACAGATTTGAGACATCGACCGCATGGTTGCAAGCTCCGATAACAAATAGTGAGTCCAAAGTCCAGACGTTCGTACCCCTGCAGCGACAAGATCAGAGTGCAGACTCGAGATTGTATTTACTTTTGATTATGGCCCTTGACTAGCTGTAGACTCGAAGCATATCATTAATTTACAAATAAAGATTGTGGTAAAGTTGTTGCTGATTGTTCCAAGTGACGTGGGATGCCTTAGCACACCTCAATGCTGTATATGGTATGACGTATGCGAGTCTACCACCGTTGCACCAACTTTTGGAAAACAGAAACAAGAACGACATTTGCCGACAGGCGGGCATAGGCGTAAAGGCATGCCTTACTATTTGTGAAAATCTAGGTGTCCTGAATTGGTATGTAATCAGCGCGCGGACGAGTATGGGGGTCCTACAGAACGCATATGACAGTGACGATTGTAGGTACAAGGCATAATGACAAACATAACCTAAGCGCTGATACAAATCCAGCGCAACACAACTGGTCCAACAATGGCTTGCTTACGTGTAGCATTTATGCACTGGGTCTCCATCGCGGTACCAGTGAAGGCCCCTTCGCCAAGTCCCAGCTCGAGCACCGGGCATATCATAGAGCTTTCGCCTTAGACAAGCAAGTCGCCACTTCGAAGGGACGTCCACCATTGTTGAGTCGTCGATGGCATCAATGCCCTCTTCCATTAGACTTGAGTGACGAAGAATTGATGCTTGAAGGCCCTGGCTTGGAAACAGCGTTGAATGCTCTGGATCCCTTAGGATGGAGTAAGGAAAAACGCTATCTCCCTGTGTCTCACCTACGAGCCCTTGCTATCATAAGCAATTTTCGAGAAGAAATTCTAGAGCTGAGTTTTGGTCCTAAACCTCCCTCTTTAGAATCGTCGCAAGCGTATGATGTTGTACGTATACTGCAACAGCTAAGGACTAACACCATGACAGGGACATCAGGAATCGCTTATTCCAAGCATACGAAGCGCTTCCGGCACATCTAAAGTTTAACACGATCAGCTGGCAAGATTTGAAGCCATACGATTTGCTCAATGTTGTATTCGTCAGCCTCGAGTATCTGTATAGCGATTTTCTCCTAGGACGAGTCTCACGCCATGTCAATCTTAGCGAAAACCGGGAACTCCTATTGGCTGCTAAGGCTATCCTCGATCGCCTGATCTTTCTCCATACTCAACGCGATCGTCTGGCCGAAATGAGACTATTCCTACCGTGGGCTGTCCCCTTCTTTGGTGCACCTTCCGCTGCCATATTAGCTGTAGACCTACTTCTACGACATCGCGCACAGGGCGGATCGACAAGGCCGGAGCCAGCTGCTTACTCACGCTCAGAGATCATCCAGAACCTCAGTATTTTCACCGGATGTCTGAACGGGATCAGTCCATCCGAGAGTAGCTTTGTCACCTGTGAGCGCATGGCTGTTGTCATCAGGAAAATTTTGGATCAGGTTCTGGAGCCGCCAGTCGTGATGCTACCAACGCCGGAGTCTGAGCCGCCACCCTTCTTGCCATTTGGAAGCGACGTGGACATGATGTCGTTACTAGACCCCGCAATGGACTTTGACTTCTCGCAGTGGCTGGATGCAGCTGACATGCCGCAGAATGACGGGATGAGTCCACTGATGCAGCCAAATGGACTTGGGATGTTCTGAGTAACTCAGAAGTCGCCCAATGAGATGTGCGTCAGCCGCGAGGTAATTTTAGCGAGATCAAGTCGACACTTAAACGGGGGAGCGATCGACTCTGTTAGTTCAATGGAGTGATTCAGATTCTATGATTCATCATAATAATTAAACACGACATATCACTGCACCAAGTAAGTGTGATTCCCTGCATAACGGACTACAGTATCACAACCCCTGCAGCAGTCGCTCCGTCCTAATGACAGTCTTATGACCACAGACGGATTAATTTTTCTTAGATTCCCATCGGCGTCCTACGCAGCTCTCCAATCGTGATCGAATCCTCTTCTGATGAGAGCGATTCGATGAACCCTCTGAATTTCGCAAGAATGTCTTGAACCATTGAAGCGCTCAGTATGTCTTCATCGTAGTTGATCCAAGTCTTGACACGCGCAGGCATGATCGTGCATTGTGTGAACAAACCGAGAAACCCGGTGAGATCCATGGACGTCGCATACTTTTCCAATAGAAGGGCGCGAACTGGCGCTTCCGGCTCCCCACTGTGAATGACAAGCATGTTGTGGAAATCGCAAACTTTCAGTGTCTCATCATCCAATGCAGCAATTGCGTTGAGTCCCAAGGTTTGATGTGAGATCATCTCGGCATCCAGCTCTTGGATTCTGGCGAGGAATTTCGGGACTGGCATGAAATCGCCAAACGCAAGAGGCACCCTCAATGGAACATAATTCAAGGTTGGACCTGTGATCTTATCGATACTATCGAGGTCGCAATTACGCCCAGAGAGGAGGCCCTGAAACGTTACATCCTTGGTCGCAGTGTAAGAGCCTACCGTCATACCCCAGGCAACTTTCAGAATGGTTGCAGTTGTAATAGGCGAAGCTGATTTGCGGACCAGCTCCACTGTGTAGTCTTGTCTTGCTGTTGGCCTGGGTCGATGGAACTTACTGGGGTATGTGGGAAAAGTTGATCGCGCCGCACCTTGGAGGTACTGCTTCCAGAATATCTTTGATGCTGCTATATTCTTTGCTGCGACAAAGCCCGCAAAATGCCTGTATGGCGCAAGCTCTTGATCAATACGTCCACTACAATAGGCTTCATGTAGCGCATTCGTCATTTTTCCAACTGTATGGCCGTCATAGATCGTATGGTTCATTGACCACACGAAAAATGAACGCTTGTCAGATTCTGTTGGACCCACGATGTGGACGACAGTAGCATGAGCGAGGGGCGAGCCAAGAGATGATGCCGACTTTCTGACCTTTGCGAAGTAAGACTCCGCGACTGCAGTGGACGCGTGGCGGGTGACTTCAAGGGGATTGTGCTGCGCGACTACGACCAAGGTGAGATCATGGCCTGGGGGCATCACAACCCTTGTACGCAAGTTTGAGAAGTCGCGGCAGACGATTTCCCATGCCATTGCAAATTTGTCCACGTCGAAGTCCTGTTGTAGGTGATAACACGTTTGGCTCACACAAGCCCCTGGCGTTTTGAGCGACATGGCGAATGTGTGCTTCTGATACGGCATGCACGGCACGATGTCTTCCACAGCTGTGTCCTCCATACCTATCTGTGCACAGATAGATGGCATCAGCCTCTTCGCGGTAGCCCCGCCACCGATTAGCGACATAGGCTCGACATTTTGGCCTACTTTCATCGTGACTGGTGCCGCACAGGACGCCATTTGTCGAAGTATCTGATTCTTAAGCGCAGCCTCAACCGATAGTTCAAGGCCTGCGGTTCTGGCTGCGGCGATCAGGCGAATCACCTTGACAGAATCTCCCCCAAGTGCTATGAAGTTATCATCAATGCCAACATCCTTTGTCCCAAGGACTCGGCGCCAACAATCGGCAAGGATTTCCTCGACAGCAGATCGAGCGCCTCGCACATCTCCTCGAGAACGACTCGGCAAAAGCAGCTCCTCTCGAGTCAGACTGGATGCAAGCCACTGTAGTTCCCTGCGGTCTATGCGACCATCAAAGGAAATTGGCTTCTGTTCCAATGGATAGAAAATAGCTGGAATTAGGTGTCGAGGCAGCGCCGCCTCGAGCCCTGACCGGAGTGCTGTAGCGAATTTTGCGAAGTCAGTCTTGGCTTCCTCATTCGGAGTCACAATGAAAGCAACCAAGCTAGCAATTTCATGGTCTCCTCTTGGTTTGACCAATTCAACGATACACTCAGTCCCAGGTGTCACATGTTTTCCAATCTCGGATTGGACAATGTCTAGTGCAATGACCTGTCCGCAATACTTGACAAGATCTTGATGTTGCGCGGAAAACAAACAATCTGTGCTTGCGGGTGTGATCAGCGGTGAAGCGCCAATTTCCTTCAGTGACGTCTGCCTAGCTTCTATTGGTTCGATCTGACCGAAGATGTCTGAGAAACGCTCGATGATACTGTGAATGCCATTGGTAGAGATTACCTTGTCGTCGTATCTGGCTCGCACGCGCACCGAACCTGGTTCGAGCGTGCAGTGTAAAACGATGGCTTGAGCCGCGACATTGTCAGCATCCATGTATCTTAGACTAAGCCACTCCAGGCCTTGATCTTCTTCCATTATCTGTTCATCGGATACCTGGACTACAAGGACGTTCTGAAACTTGCAAAGCTCTTGAAGCTCGGGACCAAGACCAGCGATCCGGCCGAGCCCGGTCTGCTCGTACCGCATCATCTTCACAGCTTGCTCGTGGAGTTGCTGCAGCAGATCATTGACAGTGGTTTCACGTGAGATTTGGTTCCGAATTGGTACCGTCGTGACCATTGGCCCGACAAGGTTTCCACTGCCAGCACCGTTGTCACTCCGTCCATTCAGTACGACTCCGAACAGAACATCATCAGAACCAGACAAGCCGGCGACAGTCAAGGCCCATGCCGCTCTCAGTAGCAGAGGCGTAGTGTATCGAGATGGAGCTTGTATCGATAGATTCATCCTTTTTATCGTGGTTGCGCACGTTCGTGGTCTGAATGAAGCATATGGCAAGACAGGAAACTCTGCGCAAGGACCACCTTGAAGCTCCTTCCTCCAGAACGATTGTTCGGCCTCAGAGGTCGCGGGCAAGCTGTTGGCGAACGCTTTGAACGGCTTAAAAATGGGAATGGAGACTTGTCGATACGCACTCCTCACCGCAGCGAGTATCATGGAGGCAGACCATCCATCTGTCACCGCATGACTTATAGTCCAGATCAAGGTTCTTTGACTTTTATTTTCACCTTGCAAGACAGTAAACTGACTCAAAGCTCTTTGATCAGCCATGATCTGCAATTTAAGGCTTTGGCGAAGTTCTGGTGTATCAATTTCGTGCAAAATTTGCCAATCAAAATCGTACGCAAGTACAACTTGTGTCAGGCATAATGAAGTTTCGAAGAACCTTGTCCGTAGTATCGTGATTCGGTCAACAACTCGCAACCAGGCCTCACGGAGTCGCTGGATATCGACCCACGAAGGAATATCAAAGGCATACTGCAAGACATAAGAGCCCCGATTCGTCTTCGACAGTGTGAATAAACTTTCCTGCATGTGCGTAGCTGGATAAACGTCCTCGATGGCTGTGGTGCTAATGCTCCAGTGCGACGCAATCTCTGCTTTCAATTCCGATTGATCATCCTCGTCTGGTAGTGGATCTGTAGACTGGCTTGGCTTCTCGCACCCAGTGGAAGATGCTGCTCCGGCTAATTGTTCCAGCGCAGGGTTCTCGAATATCAGACGAACCGTCAATTTGATTGCCTTCGCTCCTGCGAGCGATACGACCTTGATAGCAAGCAAAGAATTACCTCCGCAAGAGAAAAAGTCTGAATCAGGGTCGATTTCCTGGGCGTCCATTTTCAATACCTCTGACCAGATATGTCGAAGTGTATGAGTCATGTCCGATTGTTCTACATTCGAGTTCAGAGATATCAACCTCCTGGTTGACGCTCGAGCCACATTATTGCTCGACTGGTCGGAGATCTCTGAAATGTTGAGAAGCTGGCTCATGGAGACTTCACCGATCATAGCCTTTAATTTCTTGCGATCTGTCTTCCCTGTGGGGCCCCGAGGAAGCTTGTCCACCCTCACATAACTTGAAGGGATGAATGCCGGGGGCAGGAGTGCTGTTATCCGAGATCGGATGCTGTTCACTAGCCCCTGGAATACACATGTGCGGTCTGGTGTCTCAACTAATTGGATGAAAGCGACAAGAGCTTTACTCCCTGAGACCGGAATAGCGTCAACCACCGCTTTAGCTGAATCTGGTAAGCAAGACTGCAGTTTGCACTCAACCTCGCCCAATTCTATGCGTTGTCCCCGAATCTTGACCTGGAGATCAGTACGCCCTTTGCAGGTGAAAAGGCCATGTGCGTCGACAAATCCAGTGTCGCCTGTTCTGTAGAATCTCCTCGGACCTTCTGTGGTCTCTGGAGCCCATGACAGATTTTCAACGAAAGCCTTCTTTGTCTGCTCTGGATTCCTCAGATATCCCCGTGACACGAGCGGGCCTTCAATGAGGAGTTCACCAAGGAAACCCCTTGGCAAAAGACGATTGGGATCTTTCGGATCGGTGATCCAGCAACGAGTTCCGACAGGTCTGCCTATCATCCCAGATCTCCATTTGCTATCTCTGGCACTTGTGATGTAGCACAAGACGGTGCATTCGGCCGGCCCATAGCAATTAAACAGATCCACTGTAGGCGTCCACCTATTGGTGACTGCTTCGGTCAATGGTTCTCCACCAAGGTACACTACTTCAAGAGTTGGGAAGTCCGCCGGATCAAGCTGATCGCAGATAGAGGGCGTGAATTTACCATGCGTGACTCGCATGCGGGTGAACGCTCCGGCGACATCATTCATTCGTTCGTCATCGGACAGAATACAAACGCATCCGCCAAATACGAGGGGATAAAGTGTCTCGAAGAGCGATCCGTCGAAAGCCCAAGAAAGGTATTGAGCGTGTCTCATGTTCTGTACTTGGGGGAACCCAATCTGGTTTCCGATCTCAATTGCGCCAGTAGAAATGTTTCTATGCTCGACCACAACGCCTTTTGGCACCCCAGTGGTTCCGGATGTAAAGATAGCATAGGCAGCGTCGGTAGGCTTGACTGTCCACGAAGCTTGTGCGGTGGTGTTAATCTCATTTTCCCAAGCTTTTTCTCCACCCACACGTATGACATGGGGTACCAGACTGGAGGCAACGTCCTCCATAGATTTAGAGCTGACACCGAGTTGGCAAGGGGCCTCATCAATACCGAGTTGTTCAATGATCGACTTCATGCGCGCTACAGGCATTTCTGATGGCTAGCAGAAGTCTTAGTCCAACCCTTTTAGACCATCGCTACACAAGGTACTTATTGTACTTACCATAGTCACGAAAGCACCACCTGCCTTGTTGATTGCGATCATAGCAATAAGAGCCCACACACTCTTTTCGGTGATCAAGGGGACGAACATTCCGACAGTGACGCCTGCTGCTCTGAGCTTGAAGGCAAGAGATGTGGTGACTGCATCAAGTTCGGAATAAGTAAAATTGCCGTCCCAGGCACACAGTGCAGGTGCGTTTGGCGTTTTCCCTGCATTTCGCACTATCAATTCATGTAGAAGCGAATTCTCGGTGGGTGGCATTGGGATCTCATGGACGTTGCTATCCTTCAGGTCCACCTTGGTCATAAAATTGATATCTCCAATCACGAAATCGGCTTTCGATGTTGATAGCTGAGCCACTACCAACATAAGCTGTGCAAGAAGTCGGGCTGGAAGTCCGGGGTCATGGTCAGCTGAACAGATCCTATTGTCAAGCCATATTGAGACTCCGCAGGTGATTTGTTTCAGCACTATGTGACAGTCTGACAGCTCACTCGAAAAGCACGTTTCTTCGTATGAGTTGCTAGGAAGAATCGCTGTGCGGAATCTCTCGTTGGATTCAAAGCCATTATTTTCTGCAAGAGGAAACGTGTTGACATTGCCGCTAGTGAAGCAGATTTCCGACGTTGTTGTCTCGACCTTGCGAAGAAAAGAGTCGACCGATAGTTCGAATGGTGCCACAACCTCTATTGGCTCCAAATCCCATGGCATCTCCAGTGAGTCAATGTCGCTGTCAGCGGTATCATTGTCATCAAGGCTTGCTGTCTGCACTTCAATCGACTCTGATTGAGAAAAACGTGCAAGAAGGATGAACCATGCGCTTCGTAGGAGTGCGGGGCTTGGGCTCTGATCGAACAGGTGCTCGAAGTGTGAGCCTTTAACATCATATCGAGCATTAGGCTGAAAAGAGGCGGTGCTTGGAGTGAGGTACGGCATGTTGTAAATGCAGAAGAGACATACACGGGCCCAGAACAGGTTCAACCCATTGAATTAAATTGCAGACACTTCTAAGAAGTTGGTAGTTGACTTTAGAGTCTATATTTTCTCTCAATTTTACATTTTTCTTGACATACGATGACTTCTTAACCTATACATTTTGTACCAGAGATAGGTATCAGTTAGTGCTGAAGTCACGAGACTCGGATCCCACCCCGATGGTCTAGAGAGCATACAAAGGGTACTTCGAACTTGGACGGACTAATTTACTTTGTCCGCAAGATTTTACCCCGATCTTCTGGCAACCAATATTGGCATACTTGAAGTCCGAAAGCTCTCGGAGCTCGGAGCTCGGAGTTCGCTCTCCATTTTTATCTTCACGACCAAGAGTAATGTACAAGGGCTGAAGGGCTGATCGCTCCTATATCGATATCACAGAGCATTGATATCCTCATGCGGTCTTCGGGGTTAGCAAGCGTGCAATGGGTGTCTTCTGTCTCTATATGTAAACAACATCATCGGCCCAAAGATCTCCAGATGAGAGATCCTTCCAGCTCGAGAATTTTGCCAAGCAGCTTTACGAAACGACGTAAAGGACAGACTCGAAATACGATAAGGCAACAGCCAAAGCAAGACAAATGGCCACGAACAAGAGTGAACGAAGTCAGGACGACATGTTCTCGACATTGTCAAGTGAAAGTGTGACCACATCTCACAAATCTAAAGCGAAATTCATCGAGAATACCAAGACTGCTGCCATCCTATTAGGAATGGGCTTAGGAATATTCCTGGGCGCTCTGGTAAGCCAGCCGGAGAAGATCATTCCCGACTTATATACAAGAAGCTCATTTCATTGGCAGGATATGAATATTGTAGCCACCGCCATTCCGGCCATCACCAATGAATTTAATTCATCGAGTGATGTAGGATGGTATGGGTCAGCATAGTGAGTAGCTGCAAGGAATCCAAGTCCTTGAGACGGGAAATGCTCAGATGCGTCTAGCTTGTTAACTTTGTCATCCTTCCAACTTGCGTGGGGAAAGCTCTACAAAGCAATGCCAGCAAAGCGAGTCTTTGTGATGGCTCTGGGCATTTTCGAGGTTGGATCATTGCTTTGTGCTACTGCGCCTAAGTCTTCAGTATTCATTGTTGGCCGTGCAATTGCTGGACTGGGAATCGCCGGCGTGTTTTGCGGGGCCCTGATGTGTGTCCAACACGCCGTTCCCTGAAACAATTGGCTAACACCTTGGTTCTAGCATTGTCTCTTATACAATACCTTTGAGATTGCGACCTCTTCTTAATGCGGTGTTTGCTGTGCTCATGGGATCAACGCGAGCTGCTGGGCCCATTCTTGGAGGCCTCTTTACAACTGATCTGACTTGGAGATGGGCTTTTTACATTAACTTACCATTTGGCGGTGTCACAGCCCTTCTCCTCTTAGTCGGCGGTAACATCAAGGAGCCGGCAGACAAATTCCAACGGTCGTGGAGATCCCATCTTCAGGAATTTGATTGGCTCGGATTTGTGCTATGGGTACCTACCATCATCTGCCTTCTGCTATTGTTGCAATTTGGCGGCACTCAATACGGTTGGGGGGATGGGCCTATGGTTGCGCTCTACGTAATCACTGTGGTTGGCTTCATTCTCTTCCTCATCAGCCAGAAGAAATTACAAGAAAAGGCCACGATACCGCCTCGAATCATCAAGCAACGTAGTATTATGTTCGGTGCTGTCTACACCTTTCTCGTGGGCGGTTTATCTCAACTGCTTCAATACTTTGTGGGCACCTCCCCATCTATCTACAGCAGTGGCACAGGCTGACAACACATATAGCTACCTATATTTTTCCAAGCTGTCCAAGGCAAAGACGCCCTAGATTCAGGAGCTGCCATCTTGACACTCCTCTTGACATTCACCGGCTGTCTAGTCCTTTGCGGCATAGCCGTTTCGATTTGCGGACAATATGTTCCCTTCATGCTGGCAGGCAGCGTCCTAATGGCAATCGGAACAGGCCTCATATCAACGTTGAAGGCCAACACCAGCCGTGGAGTCTACATGGGATATCAGATTCTCGCTAGTACTGGCATAGGTCTTGGCTTCGACGGCCCACAACTCGCAGCACAGACCGTCTTCCAGCAGGCAGATGTACCTATCGCGCTAACCATCATCACCTCGATGATGAACCTTGGCGGAGCCATTTTCGTCTCGGTCGGAAGCAGCATATTGAACGGCCGTGCAGCTACACTTTTGCAGCAAAGCCTCCCGAGCCTTGCCGCGGACCCTACTCAGCAAGCTGGTCTCACCGATCTCATGTCGACTTTACCGCCACAAGACAAACCGCAATTTGTCGCTGCTTTTCAGACGGCGTTTTCTGACGTCATCTACTTTGCGACTGCTGCGGCTGCGCTTTCATTTGTGGCTGCTCTGGGTATGGAGTGGAAGAGTATGAAAGGCAAGGGCTCGAAGGAAGGGGACATGGAGGCCAAGGGAGACGGTGCAGAAGAAGTCACAGGTGATAGGACTAGCTCGTTTGTATCCCATGAGGCGGTGCAGCTTGCCAGAAGCTTTGGGCAAACCTACTTGATCAGGTCCTTGAGCTCTATCGAGCAAAGAAAATCTCCAAGATTGAACCAATCGAAAAATACGATAGCTCCCAAATTGCTACCGCCTTGAGGCGCTTCTTGTCAAGGAACCGCATGGGCAAGATTGCAATCAGTCTCGAGGATACTAATGCCAGCCTCAACGTTCAGACCTTCAAATACCAATCCAATTTTGACACCGCAAAGGTTTACATCATGGTCGGATGTCTGGGAGGGTTAGGCCGAAGTATGGCAAAGTGGATGATGGCTAGAGGGGCTCGCAAATTCGCCTTCCTTGGCCGGTCAGGCGCAGACAAGCCAAGCGCTCGCCGACTCATTGAGGATTTGACTAGCAATGGAGCGCAGTGCGAGGTGGTTCGTGGGGATGTCTGCAACATGCAAGATGTCCAAAATCTAGTCAGCCGTGCAGATGGGATCATTGGAGGCATCATTCAGGCCGCCATGGGTCTCAATGTAAGCTTCAAACATAATCCCTTCCTCACTTATCGCTAAAGTTGATCTCAGGAAGCACTGTTCACGGTAATGTCCAACAAGTACTGGCATACGGGTATCGACCCCAAAGTCCAAGGCTCGTGGAACCTTCACGAGGCCATCAAAGGCCGCGATAGCGACCTAGACTTCTTCCTCATGACGTCTTCCGTCTCCGGCAGCGTCGGTACCGCCACAGAAGCCAACTACTGCGCTGGGAACCACTTCTTGGACCACTTCGCCCGCTACAGACGCTCCCTGGGCCTCCCCGCCTTGTCCATTGGCCTAGGCATGATCAGCGAGGTTGGCTACCTGCACGACAATCCCGAGATTGAGGCTCTCCTCGTGCGCAAGGGCATCCAGGCCATCAACGAAGACGAGCTGCTGCAGATCATCGACATCGCCCTCTCCACCCCCATGTCCATCCCGCACATCCACGACTCCGCGGCCGCCGCCCACGTCCTCACGGGCCTGGAACCTTTCGGCCTCCTAGCCCTCCGCAAGAAGGGCTTCGACGGCACGAACATTACCTTCAACGATCCGCGCGCCGCCATCCTCGCCAGCGCCCTCGACGGCGCCACCGCCAACGCCACCACCCCGGCAGGCGCAGACGGGGATCTGCCAGCGGAGATCATCAAGGCCGTCGAAGGTGGCACCACCCTACCTGATGCAGTCTACGCGCACATTGCCGCGAAACTGGGCAACTTGGTCCTCGTGCCGGTGGACAAGATACCGCCCAAGAAGTCGCTGTCCGAGTACGGCATGGACAGCATGATCGCGGCTGAGTTTCGGACCTGGTTCTTCCAGGCTTTCAGGGTGGATGTTCCCTTCTTGGAGCTCCTGAGCAAGACGGTGACGGCGAAGAGTCTTTCGGAAATGATTGTCGCTGAGATTGAAGCTCGAGAGTGATAACTTGGGGGGAAAGTGGAGGGGTGTGTGCTGGACAATTAGAATGTGTTTGGATTGGTAATCTCTCTTTCGCAGTTTGCATCTGTCTATCATTTCTGCTCCTTTGATAACTCATCGTTCGCTTAGAATATACAAAAGTAGAGGCGATCTCCTAAGATAATTTCATGGAATCTCTTTTCCAAATACTTTGTAATCTTGCTGACTCTATGGTCTTCCCATCATCATTTATTAACACTCGCCATTCCCAATGCACCCAGACAAAAACTTTTGATTTCTAAGCCTTCAAAGCCAACAAGAACCTAATCAATCTCTGCTCGTGAGAAGGACTGCCCTGCAACCTCTCACGATACCACGAACTCAATTTTGGCACGCTGCACAGACACAGTGGCAAGCCGTTCACACAGGCAGAACCTCCATTTTCCACCCAATATTGACACGCTCCCGAAGTCTCCGGGCCCGATGACGCCAGCTCCACGGTCTCGTCGTCGATGGGGTGCGTCGCCGAGCAAGACGGACAGCCGGAAAACCGTATGCCATACACGCATACGACGACGGCGCTCATGAGCAGAGCAGTGGGAGAGAGGACGTTGCTAACGAGGCGAGGGGCGCTACCGAGGGAGGAGGAAGATCTGGCGCGCTCGCACTCGTGGACGCGCTGAATCTGGGCGGCGTGCAAGACGGCGTGGCGGCCCGCGGGGGACATGGTCCAGGTCTGGATGCAGTGGGAGATGTTGGCCTCGGTGCAGTCAGGGCAGCATCTGCTCGTCTCGAGGAGTTGGACGTTGGCGAAGAGGTTGATGACGGAGATGTGGTAAAGATTTAGATTCAGGGCTGCGATGCCGTGGTGGAAGCTAGGCTCAGGCGGAGGCGCGTGGTCGTCGGCGAAGAAACAAGACTCCAAGCAATGGTTCTGCTCGACGTGGTTGCGCCATTCAAGCAAGTAATTGTACCAGACGCGGACTTCTCCGTATGAAGAAAGACTGGGGTTCTTGTAGGTTCGATGGTCGTGGTAGCGGGCCTCCTGGGCGACTGCCCAGATTTCCAATTGCAGCGCGCAGAGGCCGAAGTGGTAGTCTTCTTGGAAGAGTTGGAGAGGTAGCTTCATCAGTCCTATGGATAGAAGCCCCTGGCGCATCAAGTCGTTGAAATTCAGTTTGGCGCGACCTGCGGGCTGCGTCCAATGCAACCTCAATCGGCTCTCGCGGGATGGTTCAATCCACAGGTCTTCTGATACTGGAAGAGTCAGGCGAAGTTCTTGGAATCTTAGCGTTGGGGGTCGACCTGTCATGATGCTGAGGTAGGCGTCTAGTCTTAGGATCACGTACACCAGTCTATCGCAATGGTCAGGTGGGTGACTAGAGGAATGTCTGGCAGCATTGACATACCGTTTGACTTGATCCTCAACGAGCCAGCGATCTACCTCGGAATGATCGGAGTCAACTGGGATCCAACGATTCGCTAGTATGCCCAATTGTCGGAAAATAGAGATCGCTATGTCGCACCACTGGACAGCCCAATTGACGGTAACTTGCGGAGACTGCAAAACCTCAGCAAGACTCACGACAGAGAGGATTTTCAACCCTACATCGCACAGAACAGCATAACATATAGTGATGACTAAAGCTTGCAACGTTTGTAGCGAAATGTTGGAGGTGTTACTCCTTGCCCGGATCTCACCTGTCTGCATATACCGAGGTCAGCACTATGTATGCATCGTAGATATTCGGGGGGCAGCTGGTTCTTACCACTTTCGGCATCAGAGATTCTATGAACATTTCATTAATATTGTGCGGTATCAAATGATGCCGACCCTTGTCCTGCAACCAATTGCTGACGTTGATTAAAGCGGAAGAGAGGACTGTTGCACACCTGTCTGTTGGAAATGTTGGTATATGCAATACCGGCCAATCATGCAGGAATCGAGTAAATGAGGGCGATTTGGTAAGGCTTTGGATATCGAAGGTCCCATTGAGACACCCTTGGTACTGCGAATGATTTGCCATATAATCTGGGCTCGAAAGATTTGTTATTAGTGGTAAAGCAGAAGTGTCTATGGCAGTAAGCATTGTTAGCCAGCGAAATCCACAATCCATCTCGAGAACTTGCCGGGAATGCAACCGCTAAATGGCAAAGAGGAATCGAACATAGGTATATGCATATTGACGCTCGAGTGATGACCTTGGTCCTGGGACAATACCAAGTGAGAGTTATCCGTTGGATGAGTGGCATGCGCTCTCGAGTTCAATGTGGTTGTCGAAGAAGTCGAAGAATCGAAAATGGGATTTGTCCCATATCCAGAGTCAGCGATGCTGAGATTTGAACCTGATGAGTGAGGAATTTCAGTGTCGCCCTGCGTGACCTGGCACAGATCAGACATCAACGTCCCATGCCTTGCATCGAGGTCTATAGTGGAAGGATTCTTGTTTGTAGCCGTGTCATCGATCCAATCCTCACCGTGTTCCTGTTCATCTTGATCTGAACTGTCATCTTCGCTTTCGTTGTGATCGCTTTCGTTATGACTGGAAGATGCATTGCTCTCTTCCTCGTCGTATTCCTCTGGCTGATGTGCTGCTCCTTCGGCAGAATCTCTACTGGACGCCTGTACGCTTGAATCTTGGCGAATACATGGCCTATTGCTACTAGAACAATTCGAGCATGGATCATCGGAGTCACATTTGGTCTTGCGTTTGCGGCAGGATTGGCATCTGAAGATCTTCAATCAGCGACTGCTGCTTTGCGGCCATATTGGGAGTATCGAAGCCACAGGCATGTTTTCTCCGGTCAAAAACTCCATAAAATCGGCCCCACACTGCTCGAATGACCCCAAGGGTTGAGAGTAAGAAGGTGGACTTACGCCAAAACAGTACGCTTTGTTCCCTCTGGAGGAACGTTATGTTGCAGGACATGCCGATTTAGAATATCACTTGGCACCAATCAGTCGCCGCGATAGTCAGTGGAGCGGAGCCAACATAAACAACCTGCGTGCAAAGCTCCGACCGCAAATGTAACACGTATGAGGGCGAGATGTTCCATGAGTACGAGAATGACGGTTTCGATGTTCTTTCCGTAAGAACGACTTTGCGCATCCTGGGTAGGAGCAGACGAATCCCCGTGAGACCTTGGCGTCCGTGGGTAGAGGTGTAGGGACCGACATAACCCCTCAACGCAACACAGCTTTCACCATAGGATACGTTGCCATAATTCTCAGGTGCTTGGCGTTCGGTGCGAATGCCAAGAGAATAGTATTTCAGGTGCTACTCCAGTATAAGAACAATTCGCATTGAGCGCCCGGTGTTGGAACAAAATTTCCAGTAAGCCGAATCCTGCTGCCGCAACGAGGACTTTTGAAAAATGTCGCCACTATCATGATTAATCACCTCTTCTCGACTAAAGCCGACAGAAAGGCGCTGCGGCATCATGGTCTTTCAGGATGGCAAACCAAACTTTCGCATGTCTTCGCGGAACTCGACGATGAAGCCTGCAGGACAGAAGCTCCCATGCTTCTGGTCATTGATTGGGAGGGTAACTCTTACTGGCTGACGAGGCTCCAGCCATGCCTTCCATGCCTTCCTCTCCTGTCAAAGGATTCCTACTAGGGAAAAGCTAACCATCATAGAGTGCTGACATTTGGGTTTGATGTTCAAGTCTAGACGGCGCGAAGTGTGTAGCAGAGGTCGAGAATAATCACACATGCCCCACTCCTTTGATGGGGAGGAAGATTAGAGGCGCACACGAGAGTATTCGGTGAATGATGCCATCTGCACAAGCTCGACAAGGTACACAATCCTTACCTTAGTTCTAGACGTTCTAGGACTGCCGGCCCGGCGAGCCCGGGAGGCCTACCCGCTGGCCACTACGAAGTACGAAGGTACCTTACGTACCAATGCTTCCATAGGTCGTCTCGTACCATAGGGAAGTTAGAATCATGCATGTTGGCGACACCGAGAGCGGCCTCAAAGGCCAAGCAGTCGCGTCATTAGATCTTAAAACGAGGACTAGAATTAGATTTCGATCCCGTGGGGTGGACCCTGACGTAAATCCTACGTCACGCCAAGGCCCCCGCAAAACGTCCCAAAACCTTGCTTTGTTTACAGATGTCCTTAGCTCACACAACTTTACTACAACTTACTCCATTCTTCAAAACTCAGCCCACAATAAACTCCCCACCCGTACTCCTACACCCGTTCAATACCCACACCACCGCAATCATGTCCGGCATCGTCGACGGCCTCTCCAACCTCGTCTCCTCCATCTTCGAAATCTTCCAAGGCATCTTCAACACCATCTTCAGCGCCATCCAATCCGTCTTCGGGCTCGCTGGCGACTTGATCAGCAGTATATTTGATCTGATGAGTGGGGTTGTTGGTTTCATTTTGGGTAAGCAGTCCGACTACCATCGCGCTTTTTCGCGAGGACGTCGCGCATTTCTATAATGTTTGGGCGAGTATTTGGGCGATCAAGTGGCTAACGCGCCTGATTGAAATAGGTAATATCGTCATCATCGGCATCATTGTCGCGGGCTTTGTTGGCTACTCTGCCTATCGCCAGAAGCATCAGGGTGGAGGAATCTCGAAGAAGTTGTCTTAGAGGAAGAAGGACATGCCTGGTGTCTAAGAGCAGTACTGGCAATGTCACACGATAAGGCTGGCTACTGGGTATACTTGGAAGGCATGGGGGGATAGGGCGGGTTTCGGATTGATTGGCGAGGCGTGAATAGGTTGGAGACTGTAATTTTAGTTTAGATACCCTTCTTGTTGGTTAGGATTATTGGCGGACGAGGGAGATAATGCAAGCAAGCAATGTTTCCAATGAGGCAGTAGCAGGATTCGCAATCGTGTCAACGGTCGGTGGGATCGACGACTTTAGTCAGCACGCGAGCTGTGTACTTTGGCTACGATTGTTTGCTCAGAGTTATTGCATTCGTGCTAACCAAGTGAAATTTCTATAACCACCAGAGTTACAGCTATGCAAGCAAAAGCCACCCACGAAGATCTATACATAGAACCCAAGATCCCTGCTAAGCGAATGTCATGTTTCATGAATGTTGCAGGCTTCCTGCCTACCCACGCGTGTCATTGGACCCATTCATCTTCGCCCTTCTGTGGTACGAAAGAATTCTCATCCGCTTCATAATGGTGCGCCCACACATGATCAGGTTCCGGGTGCGGCGGCAACGATAAGTCACCCATAGCCTGTGTGGGAGTCTCGGGATGAGCCAGCTTTTGGGCGTCATGCACCGTGAAGCCGTGGCGAACGAATGATTCTGACCCGCCAGCTGCTGGCTCTTCAAACTCGGATGGAGAAGCAGTCTTCTGTAAAAACGTGCCGTAATCGACGTCATTCAGATTCCCTGAAGAAAGTGCAGATGGCTGCTGCAAGCTGGTGAAAGAAGACGAGCTCAGCCGGTTATAACTGATATCTTCGGCTGACGTAGATGCAAGATCTGGCCTCAATAAACCCTGTCCATGCGAAATGTAATCATCTTGCTCAGAAATTTCGCCAGAAGAGGAAGTTGTAAGAGCTGGCTGCCCCACATTGCTGTGATCAAAACTTGCATAAGACGGAGGCTGGCTGAACGACGTAGAGAATGGCCCCATTTCTCCCCAATCGACGGTGGGCATTGTGAGACCGGCAGAGAGCATAGGTGGATCCTCAGGGCCAGTGTAATAGCTCTCCAACCCTCCAGGGGATTGTGAGTATTCCTCCGTGTACTGACCGCCATTGTCGTACGAGTAAATGTCCAATGGTGGAAGGTCTCCTACGCTGTCGCGATAGCGCGCCCTGGGCTCTGGTGACCCATGCTCTGACCGGACGAGCCGTGCATCCTCTTGAGCGCTGCGTATAGATTCAAATAGCTGCGAGTGGGCCTCCTCCTTTTTCCTGATCAATGGCAGGCTATCGGTAGATCGCCGTGCATATTCGGGAACAGGAACGCTGTGAGGTATCGGTATCTTGTATGGTAGACCACACTTATGAGCGGAGTCATTATGCTTGTGTACCGGCTTGTGATGCCCATTCGTAAACACAGTCATCGAGTTCTCCGACCCCGCTTTGAGCAGTCGAGGCTTTGTAGTGCTGGTGGATCGTCGCAGAGGAGTCGCTGCCATATTAATTTCTGGCACGGGATCCAGGTACTCTTTCTTCAGCGCACATGTGCAGCGCATACCGTGGGTACAGCAACAGGTCTTCTCATCTTTCACACCGGGATCAGACCCGGGATCTGAGTTCAAGTCATCGCTCTTGCCTTCATTATCGACGCAGTCCTCCTTGCCGTGTGGTTTGGCGCCACACTCGCACTGCACATGTGACGATCTCGATTTGCGCAGACCTCTGCAATGTGGACATTGTGATACTGGTCTTCCTTTCTTGTTGATATGTGTAAGAGTCCGGTCTTGGCCATTGTCAGCAAGGTCCTAGTGCATAGGCCCTCACGAAAGCAAGGGAGAGCTCTTCAGCTTACCCGAGTGCTGACAAGTGCTGACTCGGTGACCTCTCACACATGCTTCGCAGGCGTATTTTTCGCCTTCAATCAACATCACTGGGAAGTGTTTGCAGTGCTGCAGTTGATTTCGAGATATCAGCCTTGGGAGAGTGGGATATTCAGAAAGTGGGATGCTGCAGGGTGGGGTGGCTGGCTGGCTGGCAACGGGCGTCGCCGGCCGCGTGGGGCGGCGGTTCAGCCAATTTGTGAAATGCTTTGGGAGAAAATGAAATGGTGAAGGGACGCTGCTGATGAAGGTCTTGAGGGCAAGTTATATATTATCTTGTTGGTGCAACAGGGTTTGTAGCTGTAATTAGATTTATCAATTGATCTGCAACACCGCCGGTCAAAGAAGCAACGTGACGCGAGATAACAATTTTGCTAAGGCTTATAACTAATGATGATGGCGGTCGGGAGGAGAAGCAAGCAATGTCTTTTGTAAATGCGATTGTCACTAAGTGTATGGGGAGTCTGGAGAAGTGGAATTCGTGGTGGGATTATATATACTGACTGCGGCTACAACCGATGCAGGGCGTGGCGTATCTCACGAAAGAAGGTCGGAGGGGAAAATGCCCTACACTGGCGAGACTGCAACAATGCTTCATCGAATGCAACTCTTACTCCTTTCGAGCTTTGCGATCGCGTGCGTCGCTTGCGCAACGGGAACGATAAAAAATGCAGTCCGCGTTCAATGCCTTTTTAGGTGATAGAATGAGGTGTATAATTGGAAGAAATCCCCCGAAACGTGGAGGTACCAGCAACCCCGTATGAAGGATCTACGCCCAAGACGAGGAAGACCAGGAGGCTAATAATCTAATCATCCCGACTCAGACGCGAGGAGTGTTCCATTAATATTAGGTTTGCCATGCGTCGTGGAAACAGCATTTGAACAGATGGCTTTGCGTGGGGCACTGCTGGGGGCTGTACTTGCTATGTTTGGGGCTGCAAAATAAAAATCGCGCATGCCGCGCGAATCAGTGGCTTCATGCAAGTTGGCATCATCGAAGGGTCTTCTAGCACGGAAGAAATTCCAGCCTTTTCATTTTCTAACCATTGACTTCGATTGTATGCAGACGTTGAGCAACAAGAAATTTTCTGGATGGCCATGTAATGATATAAAACGAACGTTTCCTTTTTTAGTAGCAGGAAGCGCTCTCGAGTAATTTAAGATACCATAGCCGTGTTGTCTGTACTTGCATTGTCGATCGGCGGTGAGAAGGTGCCTGCCCTCAGTGGGCGAGTACGGACGGCCGGCGTGCTCGTAAAAGTATCGTCTAATCTGAGCTCAGATTACACCAGCAATTATAATGGGCGGCCAGGCCCAAATCTCCGCTGCATATGAGCAAGGCGTGACGCCTCATTGCTAGGTTGAGAGCGGCTGGCTGTCCATATTGATATCGGCCTGGATGCATCCATCTATGACAGAAAACAATGGGATTTTTCTGCTTTGGCCATATCTTTGATAGGATTCTTATCAATTCAGAGCCTGATCTGGACGGTATGCGATATCCTCGAAGGAAAAAACTTTCCATGGACATGTTTCATGGTGATGCGCTTTGAAATGAGTCTTTTGGTGCACGACGCCAGGCTCATGATAAGAGATGAGATCTAGAAAATCCGACAACCATCGCGGATCCATTTCCTGTCGTATGTGAGCAAGAAACCAGATCCCGAGCGGACTTATCGAGCAATATAGTGCTGTAAATCACAGCGAGCTGGGCGTCCAGTATCAGCCTTTATGCATGCGTTCTGCTTGTCTGACTGGAACCCATCTCTTGTTCAATTCATGTATTTGCTGCAAGCATGTTTGGCAAGCATTGTCAATTTATCCTTTGGTTTCATTCAAACCCTTCCTACCACCTTGAAACTCATTGAGACAATACTCCTCGGGGTATTCGTCCAACAACCTTCCCAATTCTTTCATTTGCTTTTTACTTTCCTCGCTGAGAGCCTCATAAACATCCGTAAACATGTCCCTCAGTGGAGGTTTCTGCTCCTTCTCGGCTTCGGCGAAGGCCTTTAAAACATCCTTCCGAATCTGACTTCGGGCTTCTTTTTCCAGTTCTTCGTCCCATAACTCCTGGCGTTCCATCCACTTCCGCAATCTTGTGATGGGGTTGTCTCGACGCTTCCAATCCTCAACTTCGATCTTGGCACGATAAGCAAAGCTATCATCGCTGGTGCTGTGGTGCGAGACACGGTAGCTCATTGCTTCTATCAGTACAGGCTTGCCACCGTCTTCCAATGCCATTCGTCGCGCCTCTTTGGTGACCTCGCGGACAGCAAATATGTCATTGCCGTCGACCCGGATGGTTTCGATTCCGTAGCCAACGCCGCGGCTGGCAATGCCATCGCCACGGTACTGCTCTAGGGTGGGGGTCGAGATGGCATATCCATTATTACGGCAGATGAAGACTACTGGGCAGGAGCGGGTAGCCGCGATGTTCAGGGCCGCGTGAAAGTCGCCTTCACTGGCAGCACCTTCGCCAAAATAGCAGGCTACAATCCTTGGGTCGACATCCGGGTTTTGCAAAGCTTGAATTTTGAGGGCGTACGCTGCACCGGCTGCCTGGGGAATCTGGGTTGCTAATGGGGAAGAAATCGTGTGCTAGAATACTTGAGTTAGCATGATTCTATGTTGTATAGAATACAGATACGAGGGAGACGGACAATATTGAGCTTGCTGCTACCGTAGTGAACGGGCATATTTCGACCCTTCCCATAATCTTTGCAATTGGCAAAGAGCTGATTCATGAATTCTGAGAGAGTGAATCCGCGTTGCTGAAAGATACCCGTTTCTCTGTACTGGCAGAAGATCACGTCTTCGGGTACCAGTACAGATGCTGATCCAATAGCAATACCTTCTTCGCCCGCCGAGACCTAGAAATCTCAGAAAGTTTCTAGCTTGGGAGGTTTTGCCATGCCGTACCATGTAGAAGCTCAACCTGCCCTGTCTCTGCGCATCAAACATGATGAGATCCATGATGCTGACTATTGCGCTAGCAAGGACTCTTTAGCATATGTCCGTGCTCAAATAATCTTTCTTCCGGAGCAATCGTACCAGTCAACATGTTCTTATACCATGTTAAGATCTCCTCATTCGTAATTCCCGAGGGTTTCCAATCCTTGTCCACAATGACGCCGTCTGAGTCCATGACTCTATATGTGGGCATTGCCGGGTGCGTCGAGGGCCGCGCGAATGCAAGATTGGTCGTGAACTTGCTGTTCACTGCACCCGGGAAATGGACACTACATCAGTATTTAGTCAAATTTCGCTCGCTCATGCTGCAACTTCAAGACCTACCGATCTGAACCAGGTCGCTGGGACACAGAGCTCCATCTCGTTTGCCCAACTGCATTTCTGCACGTTCTTGGAATCGGAATTGCATTGCGAACAATTATTCTGGCTCTCAAGCATCGAAGAGACATCATGTTATCGATCCATCATTTCGCGGTTCTTTCACGCGTGGGTTGCTCCATACATAAGAAACTATGGAGACCGGTTTGCATCGGCATTCACTCGAAAGGAACTAAACTCTATTGGTCAACATATCCGACTTCGATACTTTCTTTACAAACATAATTCACAAGCAATCATGTCCACGCCATCTGTCTGGCGAACGCCATCGCGACTCTACAGACGCATTCTTACCGCAAGACCACCCTACAGATGCTTCTCATGCTCCCTGCGCCTGGCCCAAGAGCAAGTGAAACAAGATGCCAAAACCACACACTTTGGCTTCGAGAATGTACCCGAATCAGAAAAAGAGGGCAGAGGTATCTTCTCAACACGCACAATCAGAAATGCCCGCTGACACTTCAACAGTCGGCGCAGTCTTCTCCTCCGTCGCCTCCTCCTATGATACAATGAATGATTTAATGTCCCTATACATCCACCGCCTCTGGAAAGACCACTTCGTACGCTCCCTCGATCCCGGCTCAAAAGACCCCGAAACACCGCAAACAATCCTCGACATAGCAGGCGGAACGGGCGACATAGCTTTCCGCTTGCTACAGCATGCTACGGATATAAACAACGATAATGCCTCCCACGTGATTGTCTCTGACATAAATCCCCAAATGCTGGCAGAGGGGCGAAAAAGGAGCTTAGAGACGCCATGGGCGAATTCGGAAAGACTGAGTTGGCTAGAAGCCAATGCGGAGAAATTGACGACAATTCAAGATAATTCAATAGACTTATACACTGTCGCTTTCGGAATACGGAATTTTACCGACAAGCAAGTTGCTTTATACGAAGCCTTTCGTGTACTGAAACCAGGTGGTGTCTTTGCGTGTCTGGAATTCAGTAAGGTCAATAATCCGTTGCTCAATGGGGTTTACAAGCGATGGAGCTTTGGCGCAATACCATTGATCGGGCAGCTGGTGGCTGGGGATCGAGAGAGTTATCAATATCTCGTGGAGAGTATTGAGAGGTTCCCGAGCCAAGAGGAATTTGCGGGCATGATTGAGAAGGCGGGGTTCATGTTGCCTGGGGAAAAGGGATGGGAGGATTTGACAGGGGGGATTGCGGCTGTGCATAAAGGTGTAAAGCCGATTTGATAGTGGGGGAAATTTGCTTTTGTGCATAGCGAAGGTGTTCAGTGTTGTAGCTGCGCATCAGGAGCAAAGATGTCGTTGCGATTAAGAGGTCTCAGATCTAGCTAATACATACATTTCTCGAACATGAAGCAGGATACATACGCAAAAAAGCCAGATGAAAATGAGGTTAAATAAGCGAAGCCAGCGTTCCCGTAGGAGCTAAGCATGATAGCAAAAATATTCTATATTGCAACGCCAATCACTTTCACTCTCAGCAACTCTCTGATCGTCTCAGCCTGTCAGACTCCAAGCCCGATTCTCCTCCACGCGCCTTCCACATCCTCAACGAGCTTGATAAAATTCTCGTCCCCGAGGCTGTCGCAAATCATGTCGTCGAGAATCTTCGCTCGGTCTTCATTGCTCTGCTTTGCATACTCCGCAAGCTGATCCTTTGCTGTCTGCGCCGGCTCAGGGGCAGGTAGGTTGTGGTACTTTCGAATCCAACCCTCTAGTGAATCGAGGTACTCTGCTGGAGTAATATTGGAAAAAGTAGGGTCCGGCTGCGCCTGGCTCTCATTCACAATAGAGTCGCCGTTGATTTTTGATTCTTGACCTGGCTGTTTGTTCGAACGGCTTTCTTGCGGGATTGCTTTAGGTCGCTTACTGAGATTTTCCTTCGGCTTCGGGGTCGTAGTTGGGGTGTCTACTATTGGAGAAACGACCCTTGATGACTGTCGACGAGTAGTGTCGAGCTTTGGCGGAGCACTCGAAGGTGGAGGCGTATCTAGTGTGCGTTTCTTAGATGCGGCTTTCTTTGCCCGCATCATTGGAGCTGCTGAGCTCGGCGCTTCATTTTGCTTCGCGACTTTTGATACCTTTCGATTCTTTAAAGCAGCACCTTCTTCCTTGTCCGCAGTGTTTCCTTGGATACTCGCTTCAATAGCAGCATGGATTCCTTGAAATTCTCGGTCGTGTTGGCTGTTGCAGTGTAACAACAAACCTATTGGTTTTTTGAAATCGCTACGACCACAGTCCGGACAAATGAGCTCCATCGCTTTGTCATCAGATGTGTGTCCAGTATGGGTAGATACTGCTTCTCCTGCAGTCGATACTGCCTCTTTAGCTGACTTAGCTCTTGATCCAGTCGTTTTCGATCTTGAAGGCTTGCTGGTAGTCTGTTGTTCTGTCAATGCTTTCGACACAGGCGACTTCTGAATTAATGGCTGGTCTACCCTAATTGGAAATGGAAGCTCCCGTCTGGGTGGCAGCATTTGGCTGAGGGGAATGGAGTCAGCGAGAAATCGAGCAGACTGAGTTTCTGGAGCGCTGCTTGGCCGTCCCTCATAGCTATCGAATGCCGAAATTTGGCTGTCAAAGTTGTGAAGGAGCCTCAAAGGTATTGCCGGTGCATAAGATCCAGTCTCAAAGACTGCAGAAGAGGAACTGGGTCTGGAGAGATTGTTTCGACAATCGTAGCTGCCCTGGTGCCTATCATTTCGTGTTATAGGGTCTTGTATGTACGAAATAGGCTTGCTGAAGTCTTCTTCAGTCATCCCCTCCCTTACAAAAGTAGACCGTGAGATGTGTGACTGAGATGGATGGGCCGAGGATTGAATTGAATCACACGATGCATTATTCCATGTACCGATTTGCTGCATTGGCGGATGCTGCGACGATATAGGCCCAGCAGCAGAGTCTGGGCGCTCGACCTGTTCATAGGCGGTGATGAAGGGTCTTGTGGTCTCCTGTGAGCGCGGTTGCGAGCTCTGAGGAGCACCTGTTGAACAGTCTTGAGTTAGTAAGTCGTTTGACTTAAGAAAATTTTCGGCAGCAAAACTTGCTCGAATAGTACACTGAGGTGTAGAATTCCTTGTTCGGTAGCTGATCCTCCGAGAAGACATACCTTGCACCGATGTCGGCTGACGCATCTGAGATTGGGATTGAGCTTCTTTGTGTCTGTCTCTAATGGGAAGCCCGATAGACTTGAACGTGTTTAGGGTAACGTCGCAGCCGGATGCTGGCTGGAAGTTCATTTGAATCTTTCGAATCTGGTTTCGTGCAGTAAGCTATCGTGTTTCACGTGTTCACGAAATGTAGGGCACAGACGTTACCATCAGCTAGCTGGTAGCGTAGTGCAAGCAGTGGCTTTTTGACAATGACCAAGACGCAAAGATTGTCGTCACCAATCACCTGCGATTGGGCTCGCTGCTCATCCATGTGTACCTGGTACCGCAAGGTGTCAAGCTCAATTTGCTCCTTCAAAGGCACGTCAGCCGGGCTTATGCATGCGTGACTGAGAGATTCCCCAGATGAAACACTTACAAGGAGCTCTCCAGCCCTCACCAGCTTCAATACCTTCTTCTCTATTATTGACCCATCATGGCTTTTCCGTCTTAGCTGGTCAAAGACGGCAAACATATCATCACGGTTGGGCAGATGAGTCCATAGCAGATTGGAACGTTGAGTTGTTGTGGTACAGTGAGATAATTTACACAGATGCAGTGAAGTTGGGCCATGGGTAACAGTTGGTGCTGTGACTGATGACGGAGCCATCCCTTCTGACCGAGCTGCTGAGCTTACGCTGGAGTCTGAACACAAGACATAACAGTTGCAAAAGAATCATACAAATGAAAGCATGGGCGGTCCTTCAACGTTGTCGGGCAATGGCTTGGAAGAAAATATTCGGAATAAAATAAGGTTTATTCCATGAAAATCGGGTACCCTTCCATGCGATGAACTGGCATTCATGTCAAGCTGATGGTCTTGAAAGGAACATGTTTTTGTTACCTCCCACATCTACTTGAGTATTCCAGTGGAGTGGGTGACAATGAAGGTGCCCTCCTCCTGGTCTCCATACTGGCGCTCAGGGCTTCGAAGACCTTGCAACGGCCCATTGTGAAGGGCATCCAGCCTGTTATGAACACCGCTTTAACACATTGACAGTCAACAACTCATCTAACGTATGCAAGCATGACGAGAACTGCTGTCACACTGACGAGCCGTAAAAGAAGTAATTCTATGCTCGAATCTTACATTTCCATGACAATGAGGATATCTTCCCTCCTTGGCGCCTGTGTAAACCCTTACAAGCTTTGCCTGTTCTTTCATTATATGGCTCCACGACCAATGCTAAGTCACGCTTAGGGAGCCATTCCCTTCTCCAAATATCCAATTACATCGGCAACGTACCCAGCCAATGGCTTATTGTAAGCCATCACAAACAGCAGCCGATCTGTTAGCGGCTCAAACAAACTTTCCATCGCGGCTTTGCGAAGAGCTACAGGATTGTCCGGCTCCAGCAACACAGCTGCTTTCGGGATGTTCCTTGCGAGGTTCCGAAGCACCAGCACGCTTGTCAACGGCAAACCTGCAGCGTTGCCCATGTCGTCTTGAGCGGTGTTTTCGTGCTTCAGATAATTATATGCCGCCTCTCGTCCTTGAGCCGGATCAATGCTTGGAGCAACGCTGGTGTTAAAGTGACTATTCTTGTCACTGGAGGGCACTATTTGCTGCGTGGCCGGTGTACGGTTGTTCTTCTGTCGAATAGAAGCTTTGTTCGACTGGTCGGGAAGATGTGATTTGACATGCATTCCCAGTTCATAAGCCGAAGGTGCCAGACCATCGCGTCTAGCAAAGTGGCGACAGTTCGACCAGAAGCAATCTGGTGGAAGTTGTGCGGTACGTGATTGAGACTCAAAGTCCCATAAGCCATCTGGCTTTCTGTCGACTCCAAGGTGCGAATAGACAATGTGATCGAATATGTGCTTGGGTTTGAGGTAGAATTCCCCACATGGCTCCTGCCCAGGCGCCCTCCATAAGCAACGGCTGTACACCCGACCTTTGGAATCCATGGGAGCATGGCGAGGCCGGATGCCCTTGATGATGAATTTTTGGGTGGCTCCAGTGACCACTTGAGCATTGGCTCCAGCGAAGATCTGACTCACGTTTTTGATAAACTCAGCTGCTGGTAGCAGTCCAACCTGCTGATTTGTATGATCATTGAAACGTAGCTGGTAGGCCTGCCACAGCTGAATCTGTGTAATGTGGCTGTCCGGGTGCTCTTCAAACACCGCTCGAAGCCAGTGATTAGAGCGATCGGGTTCGTCATATTTGAGAAATTGTTCCATGAGCTCGCGTGGAACGCTTGGTATCTCAGTCGCCGAGCTTGGAGGTATAGCTCGCGAGGCGAGGACTTTTGTGTAGGTGGTCGTAGCATGGTATTGGAGTAGTCGTGCAAGTTGACCAACAAGGGATGTGATGTGCAGGTCGAGGGAATTAGCCAATAGCCAACCAACGTTGTCAGCGACGGCAGTGAATTGGTAAAGAAAGTCCAGACAGGAGCTTATAAGGTCTTCATCTTCGAGGAGTATCCATTCGCAAATTCGTCTCATGACTGAGAGGGGAATACCCTTTAGGAGGTTTGGGTTGTCGAGTATCATGGATATTCGACTGATCGCGCGTAGAGCGGTCAGAACAGCACCGCGGTCATGTCCATCATCGATTTGGGCGAGTAATGATTGATACAATGGATCAGATTCGCCCATTTGCCAATACCTTGTCACTTGCTCAGCAATTTCAAGGGCATAATGCTTGAGCTCGATGACAATTGGTGATTGTGGTAGATTCAAAGCGATTGATAGGAAATCTCTTAGTTGTGGCATTTCTGCCAAGTAGATGGCGTTGTCTTCCAGAAGAGCTAAATTACGAATGGTAAGCCCGGCCTCAAGAATCTTGTTGAGCTTTCGAGCAAATTCTTCAGACTCCATCTCATCTCGGTCATCGAGCCGAGTCAGGCACTGGATCCTTTGCAAGATATCTGGCGTCCCTCGTATACCATCCAACACATGGAGACCGTGAGCATCATCGGAATAGCTAATCTCCCATTTTACGTCGTAGAAGAGGGAGCTCACGCCAAGAACGTACTCGATCAGCCCTTCAGCTAAATTTGGGAAAGCGTCAAATTTGTACTTGTCTCCTCTTTCGTGCGATATCTTGACCAGGTGGTGTAAGGCGTAGTCCTGCTCCTCGGGGACCTGTGAGCGTAACCCTTGGAGAGTACGTACGTAAATATTTGGTCCTTCAAAGCCAGCTCCAGGCTTCATCATGCCTTTTGTAGTTGGTGATATCAGACCCAACTCGGCCTTGCGAGCTTCTCGTGCTTGATCCTGGCGAAGTTTGAAAAGGTGGGGATTGTTGCCAGGGGTCGTAATAGGTCTTAATGTCAACGGCATAGGAGGTCGCGGTTCGTAATTTGCAACAGTGAAAGAAGCGCTGTTAGGATTTGAGGATGCTGAGTAGTTGTAACCTGTGTGTGTGGCCGCTGCTTGTGGCTGAGGAGATTGGAGGTGACCGGAAGAATGACGGGTCTGTCTTGACGAGGAAATATCGGGTTGGAATAATTGTCGCGGAGGTGGAGCTTGACGTAGGCCTAGGGCATTGGTCAGGAAAAGATGTGCTAAAGTGGTTAGAATTTTCCACAGCATAACACACCTCTCGTAGTACGACCGCCTCCGCTGCCAGGATCATCGATATCCATCTTCTCGTCCTTGGGCGTCTTCGCTTCTTCACCTTCAGAGTCGCTCAGACTTGAGCGGCCTGGAGGTTTGAAGTTCTCCACAGTGCGAGTGAGTATGTCTCCTCCTTTGGCGGTCAACCTCTCCAGTATCTCCACTGGTGGAGGTTCTTGGTTGTGCATGTTCTTGATTTCGTACGCCCTTTCCATATTTTAGTAAGTGTTTAAAGCCGGATGTCTCAGTACTAACGCAAGATTTTTATAGTACGTGGTTTTGACAGCAAAGGCGTAAGCCGCAGCGTTTGCTGTCCCCAGGTTGAACTCGGTCCCTACTTTTCGCCATGCCAGCTTTTCCGCGCTGACAACATCATAGCCGCCACGGTCTGTGACTACCTGATACAGCTTCTGAAGATCGATGTATTTGCCATTGACACGCGCGTTGAAATCGACATTAATTCTGGATTATGGAAGAATTAGCAGATCAATTCGTCACATTGAAGGACACGTTGGATCGAACGCACCCCCTATCCTCTGCAAATTTTGAGAGATCGGCAACAAATTCTTCGCGGCCAGGGGCGTTCTCTTGTTCTTCTTCTTCTTCTTGGGCTTCCTCTTGCGAGCTCCTTGGAGCCATGTTTGCATTCAACTTTCCAACCCACCTCCACACTTGAGAACGCCTTCACCTAGAATTAGATGGCCCCAAGAGGATTTGAAATGACACTTGCTCAATTACTGCAATAGCTGCATTGTGAAGTGACTTATTGACCTGGGCGCATTCTTCATCCAGATTCTCGTAGGACGTCGATCTCGTCGATCACCTCAAAAGGCACGCGCTGAGATGAAGGTTAGCGTATCCGTCGCATGCCGAGGTTTAACCGGCATGGAAAGCCAGAATTGGTCCTTATCAAAATTTGACATTTCTTACTTCTCTGCTAGATTTGTTACCGATGCTATCATAATTACATCGATAGGTAAGCGCACGTTAATAGCAAGTCTCGCAGGCTCTATGCGACAATGCACCTTGCAACACTGTTTATATGCATGCTCCGCCTGCCATAAACCCAAATTTCGTTCAACACTGCTCGCATGTGTGGCTAGAAATATTTCTGTGCCCTGCAAAGACAGAGTATTTGGCTGGCCAATGCACCCAGATAATGAGCTGCTCTCGCCCAAGTAGCAACACCTCAAGAATTTCCTAGTGTACTATGTCCCCGATCTTGGAGATCACCCCTGACTACCAGATCATTCATCGCAAAGCGCGTCAATCAAGTCCTTCATGAATGATCTGTATCCTCCTTCCCAAAAGTTCCTGGGAATCCCACTCGCGTCGAACCTGACGAATCCGCCATTGTCTGCGCAAGTCTGGCCTGATTTAAATGGCTCGGACATCGCATTATGGGCTCTTCTCAAACGCGCCGCATGCGCCTTGCCCGCCAGATGGTCGTCCATTTGTTCTAATTGCATATCCCGATCGCAGACCTCGCAGGTCCACGAATCGTGTGCCCAGAATTGTCTCAGCGAAGATCTGTGACTAGATTCTGTCTGTGCGAAGTCTTCGTGAGCCCACGGACTTGCGGTCTTTCCCTGTTGCTTTGGATCATTATTTGGATCCTGTGCGATGAGTAGCCTCTTCAATGTTTCCTCCCGGACTCGAGCTTCCCATTCAGGTGAAACCTTTTCCATGTAGATTTTCCAAAGAACAGGTAAGTATACGACATCCTGCGTGCAGTATTCGATGAGTTCCTTCCGGATTGGCCTCTCATTGAAGACTTCGAATGAACCACCCAGCTCTGTGACGAACATTGCACGTCCTTGTCGTTTGGTAGCTTGAAATGCGACCTTGGCTTCGGTCGTAAGCTGCGAGTCTTTCTCGATACAAGTTGCCAGCCCGACCACATAGGTCTTTCGAGATTTTCGCGTTGCACACTCCAAGAGCTGCACGTCTTCTACACACTGCATGGACACCCCGTAGTTACCGAACAGGGCATCGGCATCATTTCGAACATCGAAGAAGACTTTAGATATCCGGTCAGACTCAAGCATAGACCTGAGGGTAATGCCGGAAGCATTGGGCGTGTCGAATGCTTGGCCTTGTAAAATATGTACGTCAATGAGAAAGATGGATTGCATTGGCTGGACATAGATCTGGATGATGGAGATCGTTCCACTGCGTGAGAGTGCTACGCCCTCAATGTCTAAGAACAACGACGGTGGTTGGGTGGGCAGGTCTATAAAACTGTCAATGAGGCTTTCCACCGCAGTCACAGTATCAACAAGGATGACATCCATGGTGGCAGCACCTGCGTTGCAATGCTAAAAGTCTTCTAGATACTGGGATGGTGGATCAAAGGTCGAGTTCTTGTAGACGAGAGTTTAGCACAGATATGATGCTGTTGCGGCTCTTACCTTTGTCAACATTTATGGAAGTCTGTGATTGAATATGATTAACGGGAGAGTATGTGTAGTCGAAGGTGTTTATGTACTGACGGTGTAACACAGCAATCTCCCTCTCTTGATGAATTCTAGGACACAAGTCTCATTATGGATTTACGAAGCGCGCAAGTATTTACATGCAATCTTGTTCCTATGTAACACAAGTCCGCATACAAAAACGATCTCATGAGGATAGACAGTCGACATGAATGTACTTCCTTGCAACAGCAAAGAGGTTGGATACGACTATCGAGAATTTGAGCATCGACACTACATGAGCCGGCCATCGGAAGCACTGCTATATGTTTCAACGAGACATCGAGACGACAAAAGGAACTATAATCTTGAAAGTCTCGGGCGCAGTCAATGCTAGATGTCCCATACCCATCCTTATTCTGGCTCCATTGATTCAACACAAAGACAGGCTCATCCTGATGAGCAAGATGACATTTAGACGAGTTGGTCATATAATTTCTGAGATAATTGCACGTGCCATTGTATGCGTGGTGTAGATTATAGACGATATAAAATTGAATCATAGTCTCATGCTGTTGCTGGAAAGGAGTCATGATCGGTAGTTCGCAGATTTCTCAATTCGCTATCGTCTGTAATTCCAGGAGTGTTTTGTGTGTACTTAGTACGCTTGATCTCTGCAATGCTTGTAGATAGGCGAGAAGAATGATGGAATAGAGGACGCATCGTGGGGATGCAGGCGGCAACGATTCCGAGGCATGTCTCCGCAGTTGACCAGATGGCCACGAAAGTTGTGGACCCTATTCAAACCGTACTCGTCGTTAGTACTAGTTGACTGATAACGCGAGAATTAGCAGGAAACCGGGAGACTGACAAGTCACGTCGATGTCATGCTTGTATTTGACCAAAGTTGCGAGCCGCACAACACTGATGATGCATGTGCTACGAAATGTCAGTAGTTATGGCTGAGCCATTCTGGTATTCC
Source organism: Lecanoromycetidae sp. Uapishka_2 (assembly GCA_035521555.1). NCBI lineage: Eukaryota > Fungi > Ascomycota > Lecanoromycetes > Lecanoromycetidae sp. Uapishka_2. Next base: position 49,579 of record JASZXT010000044.1, read on the forward strand.
GATAATTGGGACCTACAGCGAGCCCAGCATGAAGATACCGATAATGGAAAGTCTCTGGGCCACACCCGTCTGAAGGTTCCACACGGCCGGTAAAGGCAGAATCAGGATCACAAAATTTGTAGCAACATTGAGCGTACACCCAGCGACGAAGAAAGCCCATTGATCGATACAAGTACCATGGATGGACTTGTCCCAGGTATAGCGGACCGGGTGACACTGGAAGATGACAACGAGAGTCCCCATGACAGCCCAACACGCGACGAATATTCCAATCCCGTATGCGAGATAGCGTAAGTATCTCAATGGTCCGAAGATGTGCACATAGAGTGCCAGAATCGAGGTTTTCACGAGCAAAGTAGTCGGACAGTATAGCAGCTCTGAGGCGTAAAAGGCCTTTGCCGTTATATATGTGAATCAATGTCTGACAGCCGTGTACTTACTCGTCCTTCCTTGAGCAGATCCAGTGGAGCCACTGCTCTGATATGTTTACCTAGACCATAATGCACACCTAATTCGATCAGATTAAGTCTTTGACAATTTATTGGCCATTCTTGACTCGATCCTTACTTATCAAAGTGCAGATGCACATGCCCCACGCGAGCGGCTGTTGCATGTCAGTATGTGTCTAATAACGATTTCAAAAGAGGAGAGCGACATACGAGAGCTAGAAGAATCAAAATGTCATCTGATTGGAATGGCACCCTTTGAGCAAGACGAGCCAAGAATCGTAGTGCAACTGCTACGGTGGCTAAAATTGCAACGACTAGATTCGCGGCGGTGATTCTGGGTCCAAGGTTGTCTGCCATCAGGACTGGCGCTAGGGGCGCAGAGGACGCCATATGTGATATTTACTAGCTGCTCAAGGAAGTAGTTTGTTGGGCGCTGAGTTCTGTGCGAGACAATCGAACGATATATGAGAAAGTCGCTGGACCAAATCAAAATACCTGTCGACAGTTGTTTAGGAACAGGCAAGACTTGCAATGATAGCGCAGTCATGAATGAGGAGACAAGGCCCTCTTTGTCACCCTATCATTGATCGCTGCTGACGTGGGGCGGCGGCGTTGCCATCAAACAGACCTGAGAGATGCCCTCCTCTGAAATGGTCGGAATACCATGCAGCACTTATACAACGTGCATATAGTGTGTCTACATGCAGATTTTGTGATTCCTTTCAGTGGATACAGCGACAATGTTCATGCCAGGTTGGCAAGGGTTGGAGGTTCGAAGCGCGATGAAATGATTGGTCTTGAATGTACTACGAGAACAGAGCAAGGCATAATACAGGTAGGAATCAAAGGATTGCAACCTGCACTGGGGAAGGGGGTGCAGCGTGCATACATGACGGCGAGTAGGCCAAGCATCTGAGATCAAATCGAGTCTTACTTGCGGTGTTTTTGAGGAAACCTCACCCTCAACGGTTTCAAAGTGCAGAAGGTCGTAGATCTACGAGTGTACGAGAGGCAGAAGGTGTGAGAAGAAATCAGCAGGCTGGCCCAGGAGGCACTGGCTGCGAGTGGGTAGACAACTTCCCTATACCTTTCTCCATGTAAGCTTTGCCTCGAAAAAAATGTTTCACTCATTCCAACAGCCTTTTTGCAGGCGAATCGACTTGAGCGACCTCTCAGACCTCGAACGGAGATGTTTGACGCGGAACCAGATCACAAGTGCCCAGCTCGTCCATTGCATTATGGACATCCCCAAAGTATCCCGGACGTTTTGAGGGTGTGCTGATCTGACTCGTCCGTTCAAAGAGGGCACTGTCTGAAAAATTGAGGGTCCGAGTGGAGGTTATGGTTACAATCGACGCCTGTAGGCTACATGACAGGAGGTTCCACTCAGATGATGGACGATCATCCACATACCCTAATAGGGGGACACGAGGTAATATCAGACGAATGACTTGTGTTCTAAAAGGTAAGTAGACCGATGCATGTCAAGTGTCCTGTTGCCCCGCTGCATTATGTTTGGTGATGATCATGCAGCCAGAGCGCATCGACCAATGTGTCGGGTTGCTACCCCACTCTTCTTTATGCTCGCACTGCGGGCCTACTCACTCCTGGCTTCCGTACCACAGAGTCAAATCAGCACTACAAAGTAAGCTTACTACGGGGTGAATTGGTGTATTGGATTTGCACCTTATGAGCTAACGACAAATGGTATCCCAAGACCATGTGGAACGGTATCTTATATGCAAAGCGGCCTTTTTATAGTCTGGCGTCTTAAATCCGAACGCAATAAAGGTACCTATAGGGAAATATACGTACCTCTCGTCGAAATCTATTATTGGCATCTTATGGAGCTAGATCGCATCGAAACCGTAACGACCTTTTTTTCATAGTACCTTACGTAACAACTACTCCGGCATCTATAAGTCAATTGCAACGTATTTCAATTTGCCTTACGACTGATACTTGTGACTTCAGGGTATCATTGCAGTGGGGACATGAATGGCCCTTCTCAATAGATTTTAAGCTCGACTTTTTCAGATTTCGCAACGCAAGCTTCAGATATGTCCACTTCAAATTTTGCTGCAAATGATGAAGGTAGCTGTCATATGCTGGTACCTTAGTCAGTCTTAGACTAAAGAATATGATGTTCGGTAGTAATTTACGGAGTACTGTCAAGACTGTTGTCTCGGTTCGCGGGAACTAGAAGGGCTTACTGCCTTATGAGCCGAACCCCCCAGTGGGCCAGCACCAATTCAAATTCAACATTACGCCAGGTACCGAGCTGGAATTCGGTATAAGAGTTATAGATGTAACCGAATACTAACATTTTGCAGGCAAAATGAAGATATCAAACCCAACGGATCTGAATTTATCGAAGAAATGGCCCACTAGAGGGTTTGGCCCACAAGGCAGTGAACCCTTCTAGTCCGGGCCATTCCGCTTTTCGGTTAAAGTTCGGGGGTCTGGTGCAAGAATACTTCTCATCTCGTCGGCCAATTTCTAACTTGCGAAACAAGTCTAGACAACCTCACGACTATGCCAAAGAGTAGGCACCCGAAGTCATTGGCCGAGCAAGTTGCAGATCTTGAAGATCCTGCGCCGAAGGGTGAGTCTTGTGTGCCCACATCGCATATGAGATTCTGAAAAACTACAGACTTCGATCCTGAGGATCATATCGAGCATCTTGAGGGCGACAATGCTTCTGGCTCAACTGATAGCGATAATGACCCAATTGAAGCTCGTGAGCACTATGTAGATGTTGGGTAGGGGTCGATAGTGTGTTTATTCTGGATTAGCCGCTTATAGCGATTAGGAAGAGCAAGCTTCGCAAGCCCAATGGCATAGAGCTTGGACCACAGTACAAAGGATCAATTATAGGCCGTGATGCATTGCTTGCTGCCGAGAGCGACGACTATCCTTTCGGCAGCCAAATTGAGCGAGAAGCTACCGTAAGCTCTGACCAAGCAGATGCAGATGAGGACGTGAGGCAGGAGGATGCAGACGATGATGAAGAGATTGATAGTGATGAGGCGTTTGGCAGTGGAGACGACGAGAAGTTCGAAGGGTATACTTTCAGAGGCGGCCAAGCATTAAGGCCTCGTGAACAAAATATGGCATTTCAGAACGAAGAAACAGGCATGTCGGATGAAATTGCCGGGGACGATAAGAGGGAGGTACCAGAAGGTTCGGAGAGTAACTCAGCTGAAGGAGAAGTGTCAGAAGAGGAGGACTCAGATGTTGAGATGGATGACGAAGAGGAAGCTGGCGACTTGGATAGTGACGACACAAGCATCAGTGACACGCCCAAGGAATCCAAGTCTGATGATCGGGCTGCACTGCGGAAAATGATGGCAGAAGAGCAAAGGACAGTTGCGGATTCGCTCTCTAAAGCAGCAAAAGCAGACGTTACGAAGGGTCGAGCCATCAAACAGCAACGGAGTACATTCGATGCGCTCTTGAACGGCCGCATCAAGCTCCAAAAGGCATTGATCGCTACTAATTCTATGAGTTCATCCGAACACGCTTCATCAGAGCACACAAAAGCCATCAGCGCAGCAGAGTCTGCGGCTTTAAACCTCTGGAATAACATCTCTGCCCTTCGATCCTCCCTCCGAACCGCCGAACCGAAAAACCGTTCCTTTTCAGCCACAGAAACCTCCACATCATCAAGTCTCTGGTCCGAAATGCAGCAGCAAGACTCATCATCCCTTGCCAATCGCCGCGCTACCCTTACAAAATGGTCACAAAAGACCAACCCAGCAGCGGCCCTGACTCGCACCAATAAATTCTCCCAAACACCCTCCCAACAGCCCTTGACGTCGGTACTAGACCAGCACCTCTCCGGCTCCAATCTCGAGAAGCTTGTCCAAAAGACACAAATACCGCGCAGTTGCGCACCTCTCCAAGCAACCGCCCACACCACCTCGGACCCACACATCTACGACGATGCGGACTTCTATACCCTCCTTCTCCGCGAGCTGGTAGATCAGCGAATGGCTGACTCCAACGCTCCTGCTTACAATGGCGCAGCTGATCCATTACCAGTGTTAGTGAGTCAGAAAGATTTCAAGATTAAGAAAGTAGTTGATACGAAGGCTAGTAAGGGGAGGAAGATGAGATATACGGTGCATGAGAAGTTGCAGAATTTCATGGCGCCTGATTATAGGGGAAGTTGGGGGGAGAGACAGAGGGCTGAATTGTTTGGGAGCTTGTTGGGGCGGAAGGTACAGATGGGCGAGGATGAGGACGTGGAGAGTGGTGGTGATGATGAGATGGAAGGTGTGGAGGGAGGATTGAGGTTATTTGGTTGAGCTCAAAGACCAGTGAAAAATAATTGAAGCATTATTCAAAGTCCTTATGAAAATTCTCTTTCAAATTGCGTCTATCTGTCGCTATGCCCCATTGGTCAAAACTATACTGGCTAAATGCACCAGCCCCAATATTGCTGTCAACAATCATGCAATCATAATTCATCATCATCAAGGCTCTCCTGTGTCAAGACCAAAGGTGGTTCAAGCAAGCTGTCATGCATTAAGCTTTCCGGCAAAAGTTGACTGTCAGTCAAACGGACCCCATTCCACTCAAAGCCCGCCAAGGGATCTGCAGCCTTGCGAGTATCTGTTGGGGATGAGGTGGGAGGCGCCATCGGCGGAGGCGATGAAGGATATACTTGCGAAGATGAACGCATCTTGCGTTGCGACGGTAGTCTGTGCGACGAAGAGGGCATCTTGGGTGGTGACGACTGTGTGATATCAACCGTGGTCGCCTGGGACGGCGGTACTGGGATTTTAAGTGGTGAAGAGCTTGTGGTGGGTCGGGGTGTCAACAGCTGAGTAGGCACTGCCGTGGGTTCGGAAGGTGTTTGACCGACGTGCTCAGGCGACGAGCGCAAATCTGATGGATCTGATGCCAGGTCGATGATATTGCCTGGATGGTAAGGATTCCATGCGCCTTCGAATTGGGACTCAGTTTCCAAACCTCCCGCCTGTGTAGCTCGCCGGAGATCATCTCGGAGCTGAGCGGACGCTCCATCTGAGTCAGAGTGCTGCTGCTGAGAACGGCGTGGTGTAGTGAAGTATGATGCCTCCATGCCACTGGCGTTGTTTGCTTCTGTTCCACCTTTCAAGAAGAAATCTGCTGCTGAACCACTGGGAGAGCTGACCTGGGTCTCGATACCCTCTGGCTCAAACTCGACAAGTTCCGAAGGGAAGAGCCCAAAGGCAGACCTCTGATTCGAATTGGGAATCGACGCGTTAAGATTGAGTAAAGGGGGTTGTACTTCCAAACCCGCCTCAGATTCAACATACTCGTCATCAAGTTCTTCGTCAGAGTCAAGAATCTCTCTGTCCATCTGTGCTTGACTTGATCTCCTCTCGTCTAGATCTCTTCGCTGAGACGATTCAGGAATCTCTCTAAGGTTGTCAATGTTTGGAGTCGGGATCTCAGAAATCTGTGGTAATGCTTCCGCTGCGTCTTTTGTGTCTTCAGCTCTTGGAGTGCGTGAAGTCAAACTGATCATCGAGCTCACGCGCGAGAGAACAGGGCTCTCATCTTCTACAGTCTCCATACTGTCTGCCACTTCCAGCTTCTTGGTCCAATGCGATCCTCTTTTTTGAGAAAATGGTGGCACAAGATTGGTAGACCTTTCCTTCAGTGGGGAACGAGAGGTATCCCGAGTCGAATCACGGCTTTTGTAAGAAAGCGGTGTATCCACTGGCGACTGAGACGATGGAATCTCTTTCTTCATCACTGAGCGTGGGGTCTTTGGTGGAGGCATTAGGACGGCAGATGACTGAGGCATCGATGGTTTCATTTGTGTCCTATTTGAGGGTAGCTTCAATTGCTCCCCCTCGCTCTCATCTACTTCCTGTTGAGGATGTTCTTGCTTGAACACTTGTCTCCTTGAACTCCTGGTCTCAATCTTGCGAGCTGGAGGCTCCTGTAGTGTAATCTTCCTTCGCTTTCTTGCCACTGGTGCAGCTAGAATTGTATCTTCATCCTCTTCATCAGAATATTCCAGGTTTCTATTCTCAGCATCTGGGTGGTATATTTCGAAGAATGGGTTCATCTGGGTGATTGTTTGCTGGTACTTGCTGGGCGCTGACCATGATGGCGCTTGTTCTTTGATACTGCGCCTTGGAGCAGGAAAATCGACTTGCTTCAAGCTGGGCGTGGCTTTGTAGACCTGGCCTTCCGAGCGCCGTTTCTTTGTTCTTGCAGGCATGGCGGAAGCCCACTATATGAGCTCTGCAAGAATCAGAATGGGTGCCCTGGCCCAGTCGCTCTGCAGAGGTTTCCAAAGTCGTTGACGCGCTGAGCGCGTAGGCCGAAGTTTCCCCGGAATCGTTTTTGGTTCTAGTCTTAAAACCGGTGCGCTTTACCACACTGGTACTAGTTCATAGTACGACGATATCAGGAACCGCAGCGTGGACTTTTGCTACTATACTCTAGATCCTTTGTATGTGATCGGGTTGCTACAACGGGCAATCTACCTCCGATAAGTACGTTAGCCTAGTCTCGCTGAACCTGCCCTTCCCAAAATAGTCGTACTCCGCTATTTTGTCTTCAGGCCCTCTCATGGAATGTGGTAACTTCTGAGCGCCTGAATTCCTACTCTATCCTTATAATCAGACTCTCCGCAGCCTTATGATTAAAAAGACGTGCGATTTCCTCCTATCAGATCAAACCATTCAACCCAACATCATCGCAGAACCGTTCTCACTCCTCGCTGCCTCCGTCATCCAACTTCTCATCTTGAGAGGATTCGTAGCCGTATCCCCAGGAACAGCGAGGTCAGGACCCCCAGGTATATTTAACGCACGATTTGTGGACCAGTCATTGCCTAGGAGGTAGCAGCCTAGAATCGAGGTGATGCTTTTAGCATCGCATTTGGATAAATCTTTTCGTGGAAGGGCAAGACTTACCAAGCGCAAACAAGGCGACCGACTCGGCATTTGAAAGTGCCAAAGTTGGATCATTGGCATTGCGACGTTTCAGCTCAACGACTCCTGCGTAATCGTATGCTTTACTATACTGACTATTCTGCACAGTCAACGGTGGGACGAGAGGCACATCAGTGGCTGGACTCTAGTCAGCTACATCATGTGTTGAAAGGCGTGAAAATTCTCTTACAAGGACGAATGAATACATGATGTAATTCATGTAGCATGTAATAGGCAGACAATCCCCCATAAAAGTCGAGCCAACTCGCTTTAACCCCATCATATTCAGAAGTGAGCGCGCTACGATCCATTGTTCTACTGTCGAAGTTGGTAGGAAGCCAGGCGTTAGGTCTCATGAAGAAAGCTCTACACTCATCGTGCCCAGTCGTGTCAGCTGGGTCGTTTCAGTAGTCGTTTCTGACATTGATCACATACCAGGATCATCATTTGTGACTCTTCAGTACCTGCCAAGTTGACCGTGATAGCCGCCGGGTTTCCTAATGTCGGTTGAGGGTCGTCTTCAGCACAAATAGGTTCGCCAGGTTTGAACCAGCCAGGGTTGGTCGGGTCGAGGTAAGCTGCGGTACGTGTAAGCAAAGATCATATTCAAAATATCGTCCGTGATTGTCATTTACAGTAGTACTCGAAAGAAGGTCTGCCGTTAACTATGATTGGTTTCCCTGTGTCCAGGTCGTATGTGAATTTATTGAATGTACCCGGCGTCCGGAATACACTACAGGACCGCTCATACTATCAGCTGGGAGTCTTCCCGAGAAACCAAGACGACGCTTCCTGTTCCTGAGTCACGAATTACATCCTTTGAGTGGACACCAGCCATATTGAGCGCTATTGTCTGATATAGGAAGCTGAATTCTGCACCAATGGAACGGATCAAACACCTACGTGGATCTGAAGATTTTCGTCAGCGATTTGCTTTGCTTTCAACGCCTCTACTTGGTGCGGATTAAAACATGTATTTCAAGCCTTACGCTAACGAAGGACAACATGACACTTACACAGGAGTCCCGCAATAGATCTTCGGCACCAGTCTCGATGCGCCCTGCATGTCGAACAACATCTCTGGCAACAACATTAATATTCTCCTTCAAAGTCCGTCCTCAGCAGGATGCCTCACCTTGGAGTGCCTCCGCCGCCGGCCCAAAATTCGGGCTTGCAGTGTTTACGATAAAAGCCTCGAGAAGGCGATGCACACGATCCTTCTCTCTATTTGAGTATCCTTGAACTTGGTCTGTTGTGGGGATCGGATAGAGATTAAGTCGAATATTTGCTGCTTTGGCCATTTTGTTCGCATAGATGAAGGCATCTTGTATTTTTGACGTCACGTCGCCTATACCAGCAAAATTATTGCAGGAGGAGTCGATTTCAAGTTGAGCAAGGGTGTAGTTTATGTAGAGAAGGAGAAGTATTAAGCAGGAGAATGGCTGAAAATGGGTAGTCATGGCATATGCGTATAGGAAAATTCCATCTTCGTGCTGTCCGAACGAAGAGAACTTGCATGTTTACATGGCACATGGCCCATGGCACATGGCACATGGCACATGGCACCGTATGAGTACAACATCTCATGCGCGAGCCGTGTTCTACTCTCAACCACCAACATCTGATTTAGCGCAAAGTCCAACTTGATAAGATATCTGGTGTGAGGCACGTGTTTTAGCCCCAATTTCCAACATAGATATCGGCAGAAAATTCATGTGTCAAGGTTTATCGCGTTAGTGTCAGTCCTTTCTACTCCAGAGCGTACGAAAACGCCAAGAGCAATAGATTTGCTCATATATAATCATCATTCAGAGGTTGGGGTGCTGTAAGACGCAAGTGGAATGACGATAAGTCATGACTAAAGCATCAGAGCAAGTCTAAGTCACATCAAAGCGTGGATATGAAGCGCTCGTGTCCGTCCCATTCCTGACATCATTTCCCTGTCGCTTTTGTAATGGCTGCGTTGGAGAATCCCTAGGAACCGTCGTATCAGGTATGCCGTCTACCTTCAACGCGTAATGCATTGCCCAGTCGTTGCCTACCAAGTATAGACCTATTCGTCAGGTGCAGCTCACGTTAGCAGTGCTGTTCGTCTTAGGCAATGATGATTGGGAATGGAACGGAGATATCTTGCTCTAGACTTACTTAAGGCGAACATGCAGACATTGTCAGCATTTTGCAGCAGAGAAGATGGATCGTCTGCTTTCTGCATTCTCAGTGTCGTCGCGCCTTCGTAGCGATATGCGTTGTACAAGGGCACGCCTCCAATTGACCCTGGTGGGTCGAGGGGAAAGTCCTGGGCTGCGACGGACCAACATTGGTAAGCTGCGTACCTTGTGATTGATTTCAAAGGGATTACGACAAGAGATCTCTACTTACACTGCGGTATTTGGGCATGGTGAAGTTCGTGCATCATTTTATAAGGCGTAGCTCCCCAATAATAGCTCGAATAATTACCCAGGACCCCGTTGGCGTTGGAGATGGAGGTCGGCCCACTACGATCGATCGCGCGATCTGCGAAGGAAATGGGGAAATTTTGGTTCTCCGATGGGGTGAAAAAACTTTGACACTATTCGAAAGAAAGAGGTGAGCTTCGGCATAGGCAAAGATCTCAAGATCTGGCCACTACAAGGGTCACAATACGCACGAGCACGATATAACGGCCGGGAAAAGTCCTTGAACAGATATCATAGTCAGCAGTCATTTGACGGGCGAAGTTATGCGCAACCAAGAGTTCGGAATCGGCTTACCACGCAGCGGCATGCCCCGTTGGATCGTTTTCGTAACAGATTGCACCGCCGATCGGCATCCATAGCGGTTGAGCTCCATCGAGCCAGCCTGTCTCGATGTCAGAAAATGAATTTTTGGAGTCTGTGGCGTTTCCCGACTACTATCTACATACAAAGATATGCAAACGATGGGTTACCATCGGAGTCGAGAATAGGCTGGCCGTATTGATTGTGAGTGTATTTTGTACATGTGCCTGGTTGGGGTGTCCTAATTGGAATCTGCGTCAGTCGATTATCGTGGGTAAAGCATTGGTGAGGGTATTTCTTTGGAATGGAGTTATGCCGAGATGGTTGAGCTGAGGTTGTGGTAGTTGTGATTGCAAGCGAGGAAGAAGTCGAACCAGGAGACTTACGTTGATCTGTTGGGCACCCAATCAGCAAAAGGTTGTGGCATAGATGGATGCTGGGAAGCTTGAAGTTTCTGATTGACTGGCGCAAAACGCGTCATGAAGGAGAGACTTACACCGGCGTGCCACAGAAGATCTTGGGCACCTCTCCCGTTTTAATCTCATCGAGAGCATCTGCCACACGTTCAGCTGACATGGTCTTATCGACGCCGTGAGTTCCTACCTTGGAGACCGTCTATCGTTGCCAAATCTTCTCCTGTCTCGTCACCGAAGAATACGTTCAACAGCCGCGATACCCGGTTCTTCTCGGCACTACTTATACCAGGGCTCGTGGTGATTGCACCGAAGTTATAATAGTCAAGCCGGAGCAAAGCCGCGCTGGCAATGTTCTGAGCAACTGTGACGGCGTTATCGATCACGGTAGTCACATCGCCAATACTTCCAAGTGATTTGCATGAGTCGTCAAGGTCGAGTGCCGCAAACGTCTCATGTGGGGAGAATAGGAGAAGGAAAGTCAAGACAGAAAAGTAGGTATAGAGACACAGAGGCATAGTCGCGTCGATGTGCGGTGGAGACTGTGTATAGAGAAAAGGTGCTTGATAATTTGAGGAACATACTGTTCGAGCGTTCTCACGATGAAGGATAAACGATTTTGGGCCCGCAAGAATCAAGCAAGTCGAGCGACCTGTTCGAGGCAAATGATGATGGAATGATCAGGGTGGCTGTACCAGTTGTTTGAATCATTTGATTGCTATCTAATTGGATGTGTCCAATAAGAAAGTTGATGTTCGATGATTCAAAAAGGTCAAAAAGGAAATTGGTTTGTGAGGCTGTGAGGTTGGGATGTACGTAAATGTTGGCCCCCTGGCCCCCAATCCCCCGCCAAGATAGATCTACCGTATATGGAACTAAGGCTATCAGGACTGAGCTAGTCCTAGAGTAGATTGGATACCGCTTCTCAACGTCTAATCATCCCACGACCTTGTAGGGACAGCCTGCCTCCTGCGTGGGAATATTTCTTTTGTCTACCTTGGGTCGAATGTATAACGACTGAATGACCAATACCTGCATCGAGCCATCTCATATCAGCACATCTCCGTATATTTTCATTCTGGCAAATCTTTGTAAACAGTGCTTGTTCTAAGGTAGTGAGCCTTCTTTCGCTGACATAGTTTTGCCAGGCCGCGCGCCGTGTGTTTCAATGTTGACAGCCGCCACCCAACGACCATGTCCCGCGATTGTTGTAAGATCGTCAAAGACCATTTTCGGCATCAATTGAGACATTTGTTGGCTTGGTATTAATTTCAATCGTCGCTCAAAAATGCTTGTTGGCGGTCTTGGTTGTTTTGCTACAACCTCGTTTACAAGATCCACATGGCCTGCCGCTCTCTCACGTTCCTCTGTTACGAATCTTTCTGCGTCATCTACCACAAGTCTCCTGCATGTCCCCGGCCATTTAACAAAATGTCCTTGCCTCTGCTTCTGCTTTGACTGTTGTCAATATCAGATGACTATTGCCGTCAATTTGACAACTTTCCTCGCGCCCATGAGGCTGCTTTTCTATTCTTTGCCTCCTCACAGTTGAGCCATTCACGACCTCTGTTGAGATTAGCCTACAGATTGAGGATGGTTTCCTCGATCTATCTTCCCAGGGCTGCCGTCCTCTTCACAGCATTTTCTTATGCGCAAGCGTTCTCGTCATCATCATCCTCATCCTCAGCTGCAACCATATCCGCAACTCCGACGTGTATACAACAACGACCCAGTGACCATCCTGTGGTATCCCTCATTAGCCAGGCTGTCGCTCAAGCTCCTATGGTCACAGCTGGCTGCAACCTAGCCCGGAGCGACAGAATCTCAACAATAGCTAATGGTGTAACAACATCATCCTGGAATTTTGCTTTCTTCAATTACAACATCTCCTTTCCGACTGCGTCAGGTACTCCAACTGCTGAGGACCTTGCTTCGTGCATAGATATTTTCAATGGAATATTCGCGGGGTGCGTAACTGATGTCGCACCTTGGTATTGGGGTGGTTGGGAAGTAGTGGGAGGCCTGAATTTCTCCTTTAGCAATGGCGTTTATCCCCGAAATCCTTTTGAGGCAGATCCATTGCCATCATCGAGTTATTCCACGGCATCGCGAGCAGGGCTTACCTCGTCTGGACGGTCGACTGGTTTATCCACGTCTCCTTCGGCACTTACGATATCTAGCCAGCCGACGTCTTCATTATCAGCGTCTTCATTGTCAACGTCTTCATTATCAATGTCTTCATTATCAACGTCTTCATCACCATCGTTCATGTCTCCTCCAGCGCCTGCGACGTCTTCCCAGTCCACATCCCTACCACAACTCACCTTTGCTTTACCAGCAGGCGCGACTGTCATAACCTCAACCCTAAGCGGCTCAACGTCTCAGGTCATCGTAGAAACCTTTGTACCAACGACGTATCAGTCCTACAAAAGCTTAGGTTCTTCGACTACTATCATCACTACGGATGCTCAGGGGGTGGAGACCATTGTCCTTGGGCCTGGCGGAATTGGCTGGACTCCATATTCTCTAACCACAAATAACCCAGAACTTCGTCTGCCGACATTACCTCCTTTAGGACCATCCGTTGGGACTTCAAGTCGACCATCCGTCTCAGTGTCCGTATCAACACAAAGCAGCTTACCAACCCGCACCACCTTCATTTCATCAACCAGCCGACCGTCCCAAGTTCCCTCGACTTCCGCCCCATTCTGCGGAACAACAACCCTAACGACTGTCGATCTTGGGAGTGGCCTGTCCGGGACTTACAAATGTCAGGAATTTGCTGACCTATCCACTATCACAGCGCCGACGACCATAACAACTCAGATTGTTGAGACATACAGCAATGGGGACCAATTCACCGTGCTTGGTGCGATAATTGTGGTCGGAATTGGAGGATTGTGGTGGAATGGAGGACGCGGCGGTTTCGGGCTGACAGGGCCACATTGTATATGGCCATTCTGTCCACCCGGTGGTGGCGGTGGCGGTTTCGGCTCTGGTACAGACCCGTTCGCCCTTGGGGGCCCACCTGGAGGTCCTCCTCCGGACACAGAGCCCGTTGACGGTGGACCAAACGGTGATGGTGACGGTAATGATCCAGATGAGGAAGATCCCGACGATGAGAACAACTCTACCCCAACCACAGACGGGCAAGAAAAGACATCGACCGGAGGAGACCAGCAGAGCTCTTCCAGCCTTCACACGACAAGTGCTCTCACGACAACGCAGGTAACTACCACCGGCACAATGACAAGCTACCCGACCCTGACTGGAGATTTTGACGACTTCCCCGACTTCGGTGTTGATCCGAATAACGCTCAAGCGGTGCTCGTGGCGGCTGACCTTATAAGTCAATGTCTTGGCTTACCCGGTATGCCAGGATGGACGGGGATGCCTGCAACATGCATGACCGGGTCACAGACGAGCAGTGGTGGGGCGGATATTGCGCCTTCAACCTTGATTACCACGGTCCACCCACCCTCGCCTACGCCCTCGACTACAAGTACTACCACTACTTCGGCCGAAGTAGTGCAATCACCGACACCAGGGGAATTGTGTAGAAAATATGAAGACCCCGGAGATCTGTGGGATGATGAAGGTGAGTGTAATTGGAATTGTATTGATGGATCTTGCTCTTATTATCCTGGCACGGATAATCAGGGAATAGTGACTGGGGATGGCTATATATGCGATTGCCCTGCTTGAGCACGGGGCAAGAGAATAGAGATATGTGTCGAAAGCGATATGTAAAGACATCACACAACTTACAGCTCTTCCATGCATATTCCACCATACTAAATTCTTCCCATTAATGCACTCCCCAACCAATTTCAATATCTCATCCTTACCTAAAGTCTATATTCCTAGCCGTCTGATTCCCCATTCCCGTCTTCTGCCGCCAAGAACCACTCCCGAAAATGAAGTTCCACACCTTCTCACACACAGCGCTTACTTTCCCATTCAACGCATACAGCGCCAGCCCACCATTCGTCGTTAGTCTTTGTCATGTAAGTTTGCCGATAGTCTCCGAGGCCAATGGCACTGGGGATCTTGGGGCTGCAGACAAAGAGAACCCTCTGATCGACCGCGATGCTTGCAAGCACCTTTTATCCATCTTTGCGCCATACAAAGTGGGCTGTGCTTTGCCCTCGAGACCTCGAAAATACAGAATGCTCGTGCGCTGCAGAAAACTTCCAAATCTACAGTAAGGCAATCTTAGTCTTCTTTCACCAGTCCCGTCATGAGGACAAAAAACAACGATAACGTTGGTAGCATCAAAGTCTTCACCCGTGATGAGGAGAGAGGCAGACTTGTAGCCCTTGGAGATAGTAAGCCAAATTCTACAATTTGTGCGCAAAACGCTCAGGTACTATTAGTAGCAGCGTAATGGCGGCTACCCGATCTGAGCAAATGGTCAGCCTCCGACGCCGAATCAGTCGTCCTGCGCCGCCTCGATAGGGTGAGCGTAAGAGCTGCGCTGTTCTTCCAGGACGAAATCTGTGAACTGGAGTGTGAGCTTGAAAGAGAGGACAGTCTTGCAGTCATTGAGGGCCAGAATAGTGGCAGTTCATCATGATGTAGTAAATATAGCCCTTGGAACGCTTTTGTCCACGAAAGTTGTTATTATCTGAGTGACACGGTGGATGCTATCTTCCCAGAACCCAAAACACCCTTCTCGCGCCCTTGCTCTCCCTTCGCTTTTAATACCAAGCCAGATATTACCACGTCTTGGTCAGATAGCCCGGCGCCAGTGTCCGGGGTATGCCGCTCTGTGTGGAGTTGAATAGTCGAAGAACCAAAGCCTTGATTGGGAACATCAATTTCGAAGATCAACCTTTCTTCACCGGTATGCTTCTCGTGCTCATTTGCTTGTCTTGATGGTACACCTAAGATGGTCGTGTACAACTCCGCGTATCGTTGAAATTCATCTTTTGGGACAAAAAATTCGACGGCTGCAATGCCGACGGCTCCGCAAGGATGGGTAGTCTTTTCTACATCGTCAAAAGGGACGCGAGTTGTTCGGCTTGTTACATCATGGCAAAAGAAAGGAACGTCTGTACGTTCATGAACGTTTGAACTCACTGTGACATCAACGGAATAGGGTCGAGATGACTTCCACTTGACTTGTACACCATCCTTTCTAATTCGACCACCATCGTGAGGATAGTGGTAGGTGATCACTGATGCATCGTCCCCGTACTTTTGGCAAGTGCGTTCCGTAATCTCCCTAGCAAGAGATTCGGCCGTCGATGGAGGCATGGAAGTCAAGGCAAAATCTATCAGACCCGGGGACTTATCGGCCCACATGTAGAATTCACGCGGCTCGGTAGTCCAGGCGAAGAGCTCTAGATAAGTTCCGTCCGCGAAGACAATGAGCTTATTGTGACTTGATCTGCCTTTGCTTGTTGTTAGGCACAATATTGAGAAGGAGAGGAGAAAAGAAGAAGCAAACCGGTGTGTGTTCCTCCTTCTAATATATTGAAATTATCTGCCAACCAGGATGGCGTATTTTCGAAGTCGTCGGATGATAAGAGGAGGACAACATGATCGTGGACGATTTGCGTTGAAGCCATGGTCAATACTGTTAGGCGTTTTGAAAATGGGTTTTACAGAAGGAATAAGAAGAGAGGATTTGACTTCGGGCAGAGGTCCCTTTAGATATGTGACTGTCGCTGACCAAGACTAGAGCTCAGGCTGGGCAATTCAAAACTTTGTTAAGTTGAGCAGTCGATTTGCAAAGGCACAAGGTCGTTGCAGACCTTTGGGCTGTCCGAATCGACTGTCTATGCACCAATTCTTATTCGGAACAGAATAATCAGATCTGTCACACGCTGGGGAAGATGTGTGACTGCTACAGGCTAATTCACTTTCTGACTTGACAGCTCGATCTTTTGCTAGACTGGGACTATCCAGTAGAGCCCCTGTGGCAAAATATTTGCCTCTACCTCGCGAATTGAGCCAAAAATAACACACACAGATCAACTGAATCTACTGACGGGGATTTGACTTATAATTGCACGTGACTTTGAGTACGGGCTAAACGCGTCCGATGTCTTGGCATCGGTGATCTCATGAATGCGCCAAAGTCCAGCTTTCATCATCCTGCAACGAAATGGGTAGGAAAGGGCCCAAAGCGAAAGCTACAGGTACAACGTCTGCCAAGAACGATGTCCCTGATATATATAGAGAGATGCTGGCGGATGCTGCATCGTCATCATCATTAATTGAGAGGAACGAAGATGAAAGGGCCGTCAAACGTCGTCGGGTAGGAGGACGTATTGTTGAACAAACTAATATTGATAAAGCATCCTGCCAGTATGATAACAATAGCGAGGTCTCACATGGTAGTGATAAAGATGAGCTATTCGAGGATGTTCGGCCAAACCGACAACAGATAGAACAAAGCGACTCAGAAGATTCCGCAGATACCGATTTGGATTGGGAAGAAGTGGAATTGGGCCAACATGCTGACCGGAAAAGTACTCCCGAGCCTGGGAATGATAAATCAAGAGACCTTGATATAGTGTTTCACCGTGAAGATGATAAGCATATATCTAGGAAGGTCAAGCGGAAGCCTATGACTGCTGAAGAGAGAACGATCCGATTACTGATACACAAAATGCATTTATGCAGCCTACTCGCACATGTCTACCTTCGTAATCATTGGTGTAATGATAGTCAAGTCCATGTACGCTTTCAATTGCTTGCTTTGCAAGGTCGAACGCTGAGCTAGGATAGTCCGTCTTGCGAAAATTGTTGACCAACAGAACCATCTCATATCTGAATCCCGACGAGAACAAGTCACAATTTCAGCGGTCTCGCTCTTTCATGGATGGGCTCGAGCAGGCCAGCGAGCTTTTCAGAAGCCACTTCAAGATTTCAGCGCGAGGTATGGGTAGAGCAAGATGGGCGGAGAACTCGAAGACTTTGGCAGCGGTAAGAAGATTATCTTATGTCCTCTTTGTCTTTCACCTGTGATTTCTATAGCGGATTTCTCCGTTCACTACCATCATGAAAGAAATGGTGTGGTCCACTATAGCAATTGACTTCGTTCACAATCTTTGGGCAATGATTTCGGTCCCCTTTTCCACACAATTCATCGCAATTCCTCATGAGGCTGTGTTGCAGGCTAGAAATCTTTCTTCTACGCATACTGTTCCTCTTTGCCGGTTATTGCTTTAGATGTATTCACTCATACATTCTAGTTGCAACCACCAAACGACATTGACCTACCCACTCAGCTTTCGGACTTCCGCGAGAATGCTCGCAAACTCAGAGGCTCCCGCGACATAGGCGCTCAGCTCTTCTGCGCTTTGTTACGGTCAGCTGGAGTTGAAGCTAGACTCGTGTGCTCGCTACTCCCTCTACCCTTTCAGCCTGCACAAAAGGTAGAGTGGTCGCAAGTAGAAAAGAACGCCACAAAATTACCGATATCGAGTAGAGAGCTTACTCCTGGAGCAGAAGATGAACGCACTTCCGAAAATGACGGGTCGCTGCTTGGGCATAGGCTAACTCCCGGATCATCAACTTCTGGACTACCTGTTCGCTCAAAAGGTGTGTTTGCCCCCGAGCTTTTGAAATGCAGATTGCCTGATTCGCTTGAGATAGCTCGGAGGCCTATCCGGGAATCGAAGTACCCAGTCTACTGGGTTGAAGCATTCAACGAATCTGTACAGAAATGGGTATCCATCGACCCTGTCGTTACGCAAAGTATCGCCAAGCCTTCGAAGTTCGAGCCTCCAGCAGGGGAGCCCGACAACCACATGAGTTATGTCGTAGCTTTCGAGGATGATGGTTCCGCTCGTGATGTCACACGACGATATGTCAAAGCCTACAACGCAAAGACAAGAAGAGACAGAGTTGAAGTCACCAAAGGAGGCGAAAGGTGGTGGCGAAGGGTAACGCGCATGTACAGAAGACAGCATGCTCTAGACCGCGACCAGGTAGAAGACGCAGAATTGGCGGCTAAAGAAGCTGCGGAACCAATGCCTAGAAATGTACAAGATTTTAAAGACCATCCCTACTACGCTCTTGAACGGCATTTGAAAAGACAGGAAGTGATTCACCCCAAACGAGAAGTAGGCAAGGTCGGTGCTGGACGACCAGGCAACACCACTACTTTGGAACCAATTTATCGAAGGCGAGACGTACACATGGTCAAAAGTGCAGATAAGTGGTACAGGATGGGTCGCGAGATCAAGGTGAGATGCTTCCTGCCGTTCAAACTGTCTCCACTGCTGACCAAATGCCTAGCCAGGAGAACAGCCTTTGAAGCGGGTTGCCGCAAGGCGAAAGCGGGAACGTTCTTTGGACTCCGAAGAAGAAGTCGATCCAAGACACGAAGACGGCGCAGGAACTGGGCTTTATGCTGCTCATCAGACAACGCTTTATAGCGCTCCACCTGTTGTCAACGGCCGGATACCCAAAAATGTCTACGGCAACTTGGATCTCTACACTCCAAGCATGGTACCAACAGGCGGTGTGCACATCACCCACCCTGAGACCGCTCGAGCTGCAAGGCTTTTGGCCGTCGATTACGCAGATGCCGTCACTGGCTTCTTGTTCAGGGGTAGACATGGCACCGCCGTCACGAAGGGAGCAGTGGTAGCTAATGAGCACCAAGAGGCTGTAGAAGAAGTCATTCAAGCGTTTGAAGATGAGCGTATTCGAGTGGAGGAGGTGAGGAGGACTCTAGAAGCTATGAGAATGTGGAAAAGGCTATTAGTTGGCCTTAAAATTAGACAGAGAATTGATAGCTACGAGATCGAGGGTGAGCGGGATGTCGGCATACAAGAGAAGATGAATAGAATCCACGATGAAGAAGATGAAGGTGGAGGAGGATTTCTGCCTGATGACAATCCCGATGACTACGCAAGACCATCGGCCGGAGGGTATCAAGTTGAAAGGGAGTCACATATTGTGGAACGTGACGCTGGTGGCTTTGTCCCCGAAGACACGGAAAGCGAGCAAAATGACCAACCTATGTCAGGTAGTCCTGAGTCGCGGACCAGAGATCGGTTCATCGACGACTTCAGCGACGAGGATGGAGGTGGCTTCCTCGTAGATGATGGCACTGCAGATCATGAAGACGCGCAGCGAGCTGCTCAAGAAGACGATTCAGAGGACCACATGGAGCTGGATAACGACCCTTTGGCCGAAGAAAATATGCAGAAAGGAAGCTCGCCTAGAACAAGTACCCTTTCTTCGACCCGATATGAAGATCAGAAGCAGCCAGTGAAGTCTGTCGGCGGGTTCTTGAGCGAAGGAGCAGTACAGAAGGGTTCGTCACAGGGGGAAGCTACCCTTCCAACGAGCCAAATTGACGATCAGAGTCCACCAGTTGAGTCAACCGGTGGATTGTTGAGCGAAGAAATCGTACGGAAAAGTCCATCAGACAGGCAAGCTACACTGAACTTGTCGCATGACGAAATCGAGGAGTCTAGAATGCTACATCATTTCTATGAGTACGGGGGCACATCTGCGTCCACCATGAGGAACGAACCATTGAACAAACCAGACCAACGGGCTACTTCTCCTCTAGAGGATGAGTTGACGGTAGTGGCGTCCCAGAGCTCAGAGAGTGAAAAGGGCTCGTTGCTGTCTCACGATCCTGATGACGAAGATGCAGACCCCGACTGGATCTCATGAAGTACTCTAGTGGTGCACACTTGGTATTTGTTGAACGTTCCATTGGTAAAGAAGACTCCATGGCTCGTTCATACCACCGTCGACCCTCCCCAGGAAATCTCCTCTCACCCCGTTCAACAGCTCGTCGACATCGACCCCCCCACTGGTCAGGTATCTCTCACTGACGCCGACATTGACCCTCTGAGCCAATAACTCCTTCAATTCGCCCCTCAGGCTCCCCACCTCGCCTTTCGTCAGTGCTCTCGACTCCATCTCCCGCTTCTTCCTACCCTGTCCCCTCCCCTTCTTACTGCCCTCTCCAGCTGCAAACTCCTCGCTATCATACTCCACGCCCAAATCCTCTGCAGCAGTCTTTAGCCAGTTGTCTTCGTGGCCATGCTTCTCTTTGGCGAGAGCAGCATCGGAGATCTTCTTGCTGAGGACAACGCGTGGTTTGAGGCGGGATACTACGCGCGCATCCAGCTCGATGGTGCGCATGAAGAACTTCTTGCCAATGTCACTCTCAGCGCTGGCGTTCCGAGCGTGCACTCTTGCAACAAGACGCCGCACACCTTGAACTTCCTCAGGCGCGCAGAGTAGAACGCTCGAGCCAGACTTCTCGGCACGGGCGGTGCGACCGGAACGATGGACGTATGTGTCGGCGGCACGAGGAACATGGTAATGGACTACCAGCTGAACTAATGAAATGTCCAGGCCTCTGGCTGCGACGTCAGTGGCTATCAGTACGGAATGTGGGGATGAGGGCGAAGAGAAGCGCTCGATAGAACGGAGGCGGGCTTTTTGTGGCATCTGTGAGTGGAGAGCGTGAGCTGGTATATTAAGATTCTGGAGGAAGGGGGTTAGGCGGCGGACTGAAGTTATGGAATTCGTAAAGATAAGGGTGCGTGTTTGTGGGTAATGCAGGAGAAGCGAATAGAGATAGAGATCCTTTGCTCGTCAGTACACATTCCACATTTAGGAACAGTCTCATGCACACCTTCTCTGTGCCAGCGCACTCAACGATGCCTTCTTTGAGACCAGAAGCCATCTGTGATATTGGGTTGACATCGATGAACTTTGGCTTCTCTTCTCTAAAATTGAGCTTTTTCAACAGGTATTCCATTGACTCATTTCTATCCATCGTATCTCCGCCAAAAGCCTTGCCTCTCCCAGCTAGTTTTTGTTGCAGATCTTTTTGGAAAGTGGCTGAAAACACTAGTGTCTGTCTTTGCTGTTTCCACTCTGATTCCAGAGACTCAACAACATGGCCCTCGTCCACAGTAGATGATCGATCTAACACGTTTAGAATTTCCTGCATTTCTTTGAAGTGTCCCTCAGACAGCAGGCGATCTGCCTCATCGACAACCAGAAACTTGATCTTCCTCAAAGACTCTGACAAAGTGCTTCCATTGATGACGTCCCACAGCCGTCCTGGAGTCCCGACGATGATGTCCGCAAGTGCAAGCTGGCGCTGTTGTTTATGTACCGACAGCCCTCCAGTCACCGTTACGATATAGGGGCTATGAGAGCTGGTACTGGAACATAAATCTGCTATATGCGTAGAGAGCTGATGCGCAAGTTCTCTTGTAGGTGAAATTATGAGAGCTATTGGGGAATGTTGAGCTTCTGACATATCCGATTTGGTGTTGGCCCCGTGAAGCTGTTGAGTTTTGAGGAAGTGCTCGTAGATGGGTATCCCGAAAGCTAACGTCTTTCCAGAGCCAGTGGGAGCTTTTCCAATAACGTCATGGCCAGCCAAGATCTCTGGAATAGTGGATATTTGGATTGGAGTCGGGTGGGAGAATTTCAGTCGGGCAAGAGCCGAGACAGTCGGTGTAGACAGGTGTATGCAATCCCACGCAGATGCTGAAAGATCAGCCATTGATGCTACAGTTTTCTATAACATAGGCACTTACTATCACTAACATCTACAGCACTGTCCTCATCCTCTTCTGCACTTCCTAGCACATCGAACTCATTGCCTGTCGCATTGTTCCTTGCTGTTTCAGCCTGGAAATCTTTCATTGTTTTCTGTTTGCGCTCTGAACTCTTGTTTCTAGCTTTGCTGGCGTCCTTTCCAGCAGCTGCTGCTGCCCCGTTGGCGATGGGGACACCCTTCGGTCCTTCCGTATCGTCTCCTCCAAGCCCTTGCCATTCTTCATGTCCACCACCCTTGTCTAAGTCTTCTTCATGTTGGAATTTTTGGCTCTTTCGTGCAAGGTTGTCATTATACTGAGCTCCACTGGCAGGCTGCTTCGAAAGGATCTATTGCAAATTGTTAGCTTTAGTTGGCCAATCGTCTGGAGTGCTTACTCACCTTGTACTCTACTTTTCCTACAAGGGGATCTTTCACAACGTCTACATCTGAGATCTCTTCAAGGCCAAAAAATCCCTCTGCGTCCTCAAAACTCTCAGGGAAATCCACCGCATTCCACTGTAGCTTATCGATATCTACAGCGTGTTTGACGGCAGTAGTATCAAGCTGCTGTGAAAACTTTTGCCTCTTGATGCTTTTCTGCAAAGCCTCCTCCCTGCTCCTCTTTTTGGCTATTGGCGCCATGTGTATAGTCTCACAAGTGTGTATACTTGTGGACACCGAATCGCACATGCAATGGACTCCGAAGCTTACCCATCGGACGCTTACGATAAAATATATGGACAGGACCAAGGTCCACTGACCGAGGACGATTGCTAATCCTTGGCAGCAGTCCTTCACCTAATCATACTGCTGTGGATGATCTGGATCTAACTTCAAGTATCAAGCAACTGGTTGGGCCCACCTCGCCAACCTAGGCCAGCTGGGGGCCAACTCGGGCCAACCCTGCCTCGAAGTGCTTATGTAAGCATTGCCGTTTCTTGGCATTCCTCATGTCACAAGGCATCAAGGACAAGTTCTCATTCTCCTATTAAGCAATGGGTAAGTCCTCGAAAGACAAGCGCGACGCATACTACCGCCTTGCCAAAGAACAGGGTTGGCGTGCACGTTCTGCCTTCAAGCTCATACAAATCGACGAGCAATTTGACCTCTTCAATGGCGTGTCTCGCGTCGTCGATCTGTGCGCCGCACCCGGAAGCTGGAGTCAGGTGCTCTCTCGAATCCTGATCAAGGGGGAAAGCTTTGGGAGAAGAGCATGGGAAGAGAAGCGAAGGCGTGAACAGAAGATTATAGAAGGGGAGGATCTAGGTGAGGAAGAGTTGAAGGAGGGGGAGCTGAAGCCTAGAGAGGGCGTGAAGATTGTGGCTGTGGATTTGCAGCCTATGGCTTCGTTAGAAGGTATTACCACGTTGAAGGGCGATATCACGCATCCCTCTACACCTCCGAGGATATTGCAAGCGTTGGATCCGGAGACATACAAACCAGATGAGGGTGCTGGAGAATCGGGCAGCAACCCAGTGGATCTTGTATTGAGTGATGGAGCACCAGATGTTACTGGCTTGCATGATCTCGATATCTACATACAATCACAATTACTGTATTCGGCGTTGAATCTGGCAATACGGATACTCAAGCCAGGTGGGAAATTTGTGGCTAAAGTTTTCAGAGGAAAGGATATTGATTTGATATATGCTCAATTGAGATGCTTTTTCACCAGTGTGCATTGTGCAAAGCCGAGAAGCTCGAGAGCGAGTAGTCTCGAAGCATTCGTGGTTTGTGAAGGCTTCAACATGCCTAAGGGGTATATAATTGACCCCGAGAGGCCCGTTGGACTGGGTGCGCAGGTCCCAATACCGGAGAGAAAAGCCAAGAGTAAGGAAGGCTTCGTCGATGGTCAAAGGCGGACCGTAGGAGAGGACGGAGTTACGGTGCTTGAATTTGAGTCTGATGATGAAGACGACAATCGCTGGATGGCACCTTTTCTTGCCTGTGGGGATCTGTCGGCTTGGGACGCAGATGCTACGTATCACTTGCCCAAGGATCGTGTTAGTCTTGATCCTGTTCAGCCCCCAACTGCACCGCCGTACAAAAGGGCATTGGAGCTACGGAGACAGAAAGGTGGCTTGTATGGCAAGACGAGCAAGTGAGGACTTAAAGCGCTGAACGTTGCTTCACACCTAAAGTCGCTCTTCAACGACATAGCAAAAGCAATGACCCACCTGTAAGATAGCTCAGGGCAACCGGCCCCCGTGTTTTTAAGCATATTGATACCCCTACCCACATCAGGTTATCCGTTTTTGATGGTGATAAAATAATGTACCAACTCAATCCAGCTTACTGTGATCCACCAATATTGTTACAAAGTCGTAGAGAAGATGAAGGTGATGTTTCGATTGATCAAAAATTCGGGCGACACGATGAGCCCAGGACAAGTGTTCGAATAGGATGTTGCTTCCGAACGGCCCCGATAGAAGAGCCCTGCGTATAGAGCATTCAAATTACCTCTGGACCGTAACGTTGTTGCTTGTGGATTCGTAGGCTCTTCAACGAAAGGATTTCCGTCTGCTAAGGAACCCCTCTCCTCTCGTCTAGCTTCAATCTGATCCTTCGCTGTGTCATACATGACGCAGCAGCCTTCACTCCCCAAATCAAGGAGTGTGACATCTCTTACGACAGGTGATAACGTGTTCGCGAGAGTCTCATCTTCAATATGTTCGCAACATCGTCTTTTGGACAGATAGTTGTTGCGGTCGGCGTTGCGACAGCATTGGTAGGTCACAAACCCTGCATCAGAGATATACATACATACTCTTACACTGCAAGTCTCTATTTCTAAGCGCTGTTCGTCGATGCTACTTCCATTCGCTTTCTCGCTTCCCTGGGCCTCGACTATGGGCCATCTCACGCATCCCTTATGTTCTCAGCTTGCTTAGAGGCGATTTGACTCAACGGACCCAAGAGCTTCACGACCGCTATGGCCCTATTGTTCGCCTGGCTCCAAATGAACTTTCCTTCATTGATGCACAGGCCTGGCAAGATATCTACGCCCACCATCAGGGCAGCCCCAACCTCCCTAAGAACCCAACCTGGATGGCTCCTGCCGAGAATGGGATTCATTCCATCCTCAGCGCTCCTGATGCTGACCACAGCCGCTATCGCCGACTCCTGGCACATGCTTTCTCAGACCGAGCACTTCGCCAGCAAGAGCATATCCTGTTGTCTTATGTAGACCTACTGATCACTCGACTGCGAGAGTGTGCTTCTTCTGTAGACACAGAAGTTGTCGATCTAGTCAAATGGTTCAACTTCACCACATTCGATATTGTGGGAGACCTGGCCCTGGGCGAATCATTTCACTGCCTGGAAGATTCCCGATACCATGTCTGGGTATCACTCCTTTTCACTCAGTTCAAAGCAGCCGCATTCCTGGTCTCGGTTCGCTTGGTCGGCCTTGGAAAGCCAATGAGGATGCTACTCCCGAAGAGTCTCTTACTCAAACGCAAGCAGCATGCTAGAATGGCTATCGAGCGGGTACATGCCCGTCTCGACAAAGGTGTCTCAGTCGATGGCCAACGAAATGATTTCATGACATATATCCTCCGGCATAATGACGAAAAAGGGATGAGTATTCCAGAGATTGAAGAGACGATGAGGATCATTGTAGCTGCTGGGAGCGAGACGACCGCGACAGCTCTTTCTGCCATCATGGGATACCTGGTAAGGTATCCTCACATTATGACAAAGTTGAGCCAGGAAATCCGTCAATCGTTCCGGCAAGCGTCAGAAATTTGTATCGACCGTGTCTCTGGTCTCACATATCTCAATGCCGTGATCGAAGAGGGTATCCGGCTATGCAGCCCTGTGGCTATAGGTATGCCACGCATAGTACCTACAGGTGGTGCTGAGGTTGCGGGTCACTGGCTACCTGAAGGGACCTTTGTCTCCGCGTCGGGCTGGGCATCAAATCGCTCCAGACTGAACTTTCCTAGCTCTCCAAGTACTTTCGATCCATCACGCTGGATCCCTGACTCTCCAGAATCAGCAGATGCGCTCAAAAGCGGTCATTTAACACCATTGTCATCGGCTTTCAATCCTTTCTCGCTTGGGCCGAGGAATTGCATTGGGCGCAACCTTGCATACCTAGAGATGCGACTGATCCTTACAAATTTGCTCTGGACATTTGATTTTGAAGCTGTGGGGAGGGTAGAAGAGTGGGCTGACCAGAAAAGTGTAAGATATATTTTGCAATCTTTTTCCCTTTCTTATCATTCACAAAACAATACTAACTCCAGAATACTCTAGTGGATTCTTTGGGAGAAGAAGCCGGTGATGGTGCGCCTCAAATGCAGGACGTGAGATGGCTATATACATATATATATCAATCATACTCGGAAGCAGAGTCGAAGGCGCCAATATTGAGCTTTGCTGGGCTTCTGACCCAGCAACAAACGCGTATTTGGCCAGTATGGCCAAGATCATCCCGAACCACACAACATTCCCATACAGCGCTTGCCACCATACAGTGGTCCTTTACCTCCGCCAAGTCGAATAGGCCCGGTCTACAACCCTTGTTAGTTCCGCCAATATGTCAATGGTGTCCTCACTTTTGTCACCGGCACTGCCAACTATGCCAAGCGCCGCCTCATTTCCATAGTACGCTGGCCTTTGCTGTCAGAATCGCAGCGCTGTGCATCCGTGCGAAGCAATTAGGAACTGCCTCGCGGTGTAGCCTGAAATTAGCGCATTTGATTGATTAGATTGAGATCTGTGACTCGTTGGGATTTGATAGATATGTGGAAGACGCATTCTGGTGTGAACCCAGTATCAGGGGAAGACTAGAGGACGGACTCATGTACAGTCATTGTCTTTGAGACCATTTGATAGACACCCAATAGGTCTTGCAGAAGTTTACCATTTGCAGCATCTGAGATTGGAGCCTACCTATAATGGATGGCGTGGCTATCCTGTTACACTTGGCGAAGGATCTACTTTCCTGCAACAGAGTTCAAGCTCCAATAGAGACAGTCATAGTCGGTGAATGCTAAGTCAATGGCATGGGGTCATTTCATCGCTAAAAGGGCGTGCTTGCTGTTTCCTGTGCTAAAATCTCTCTGCTGCTCATACCATAACCTTCATGTCCATCGTGGAACGTCTTGCTGTGCATGATGGGTATCCGCTGAAAAAACGAAGCCGAGTCCAACGCCTGTGCCTATGCTCTCTCTCTCTCTCTCTCTCTCTCATCGTGACTTTTTGAAAACTCCCCTCTTAATTCGCAGCTCCCTCAGCTCTCTTTCCAGCATCTCCACCCTTCTTTCCAGAGCTATCTCCCCCCTTCTTGCTTCGCAAATTGAACATCGATTTCAATTTCTTCAACTTCCCATATCTCTCCTTGTCCTCTTTCTCTACTTCTTGCCTCGTCATAGGCGCCACGCTCTTCACACTCTCTGCTTCATCAACGACATCGGGTCCCTGTTGCCAACGGCTAAGGTCGGGCGCTTTAAATTTGGGAGGCTCATCCTCACTGCTTCTCCTCCCGTGACCGAACATTTGCATGAGCCCAGACACGAGGATTTTCGACGCTGATTCAATGTCAAACTGTCTCCGTACCACCGGTGACCCATCAAATGCTGCTCGGACCGCGGGTGACCCATTTTGAGCTTGCGCATTAATCCAGGGACAGAAGAAGCGGTGCTCGCCAGAGACGTCTAGGCAGTCCAAATGCGCGGCACCTGTCATAGGGTCGGGCTTGTAGAGCCAAAGACCGAGGCGACGGAAACAGGCCATGCAGGTTACGATGGCGTGGCCACTAGGCTCACGATCTGCTGCTTGCCAACCAAAGAGGGCGAGGGCTAGAACTCTCGTATCGAGAGGAGCCACATCATTGAAAGAACGAGATTGGATTGGAGGCGGTGGAGGGGCTCTGGTAGGTGAGGCCGGGATCAGGTTAGGGG
>JASZXT010000045.1:0-76188 GCA_035521555.1 Lecanoromycetidae sp. Uapishka_2
ATATTGTGGGGGGTAATATCCAATTGATCCCGCTCGATTGGGAATCTAGTCTGGTTTCGGAGCTGCCACGGTTGATTGGGGGTGATGGGGGTATTGATGCGGTGGTGGCTTGTGATTGTGTTTATAATGAAGCATTGATTGAGCCGTTTGTGAGGACTTGCGAAGAGATTTGTCAGTTGGCGAGGAGGACGGAGAGTGGGAAGGAGACGTTGTGTATTGTAGCGCAGCAACTGCGTTCTGATATTGTGTTTGAGGCTTGGTTGAGTGCGTTTTGCAGGGGGTTTAGGGTGTGGAGAGTTCCTAATGAGCTTTTGACTGAGGGGCTGAGGGGTGGGAGTGGGTTTGTGGTGCATGTGGGTGTGTTGCGGTAGTATGTTCTCAACAGAGGGGAGAATGAAACTCGTGAAAGTCAGGTGAGTACAGACTCAGTGATTCAATTCTGGTCTCCTAGCGTCATCATCAAGTAATTACATGTGATTATAGTGACCGTGAAAATCCGCCAACTAGCACGCCAGATTCTCCTTCGATGAATGGTAAACAGAACGAAATGTGAACATATTAGAGCGACCAAACGCTACTTTTGGGGAAATTCGCCACGATTTTTATCTATAAATGCTGTAGATGAGTGGTAAAAAGCCCAAGAATGGTTCCAATGGACAGACAGCTTCACCATTTCCGTGCAGGAAGCTGGCTCAAAACCACCTCTCTTTGTGTCAGCCTGGGGCAACAACCCGGAAAAGTGCCCAGTTCGAGTGGCAATGAGCCTGGCGTGACGTGTCTAAGTATGAGATGGCGTACACGATTTGCCAAACGGTAATAGTTTCAAGTCACAAATCTGGTATGAAACAGGGTAGCTTGCTGCAAAATTGGAAGAAATCCGACGCGAGGAGCAAAGATTGATACATGTGAGAGGGTCTGTTGCCCTCGATGGGCCCTTTCCGATGGTCATTGATCATCAGAGATCTGGTCAAGCTCGCTTAAACGGATTGAGATTTGGAAGAACTGCGAAGGCGCTTGCGCCCTGAGAGTGGCGTACTTGGAAGGGAAGAAACCGCTCTCTTACGCGTCTGAGAGGTGCCAACCCATCCACCCATGCTCTCTTTACCGGTTGGAACCCTTCGTTCTGGGTCGACTGCACTCAGGAAACGACTTGTGTTGCTGCTCCAAATGGGAGCTCGAGGTAATTCTTCTAGGGAAAGGGGTGGGCTAGCGCCACCTTCGTCCTTGATGACTGGATTAGCAACCGCTGGTGTACATTGTTCTTTGCGCTGCGATTCAGCTTCTGAAAACATATCGTACAGCTCAGCGCCGACAAGTAGTCGATTTACAGAGGTAGGTCTGCCTTTTTTCACCGCATGTTGGTCGATTCTATGAGTAATGGGCGTATTGATCTCGCCTGCCTCCTCATTAGAAGAATCTGAGCTGAGGTAGCCGTCAAACATTTCTGCGGCTCGCTGGCCTCGAGTCCTTGTACCTTTTGAATTTCGTGGGTGTGTGGACGACGTTCGGTAGGCCCTTCCAAGGTCTGTGATACCAACGGCTTGCGACGAACTGCCGGATTCCCTCACCGAACGCACTGACGCTTGAGCTCTTGCCTCATAGCGCTGGCCATTGTCACTGTCGTTGGAATCCGAATTGCTCGCTTCCGGGGTAAGAAAACCTGATCTAGTATTTGCGGTGGGTGCAAGTCCGTTGGATTGGATATTCTGAGCGGTATCGAACCTCTCTTGGCCAGGCGCCACCTTCCCGCAGAGTTCAACCGCATGATCATATCCGGTGAACAGCCCTTCTATCTTGTGATGGCCGAGGGGAGCGCAGACATGAAAGCGCAGCGCGTCAACGGTAGCGAAGCTCGTCCTTGAGCAGCCTTCAACATAACATTCCAAGTAAACCAATTTGCCATCGGATACTCGCGTGAAAAGTGGTTTGCCACGGCCGTCAAAACCCGTCGGTAAACCACCTTTATTCTTCTGATTTTGAGAATTAGGCGCTGTAGACGCTCGTTGTGCTTTGGTTCTGCTTCGCGTCGCTGGTCCTTTGATTGGCTCGATGGTTGCACTCAGGGTTTGGGACTGGCCACCACCCAGAATATCAGCGAAGGAAGCACGACTCAAAGCTCTTCGTTTTTGGCGTAATTCCTGACGCTCGAAAGTCAGCCTTTTCCGTTTTTGATTGGACATGCCGAAGTACTTACATCTTCTTCCTGATCCCTGACCTCTAGCGCTTTGAGGTAATCTTGATCTTCATGCTGGCGTCTCAGCTCTAAGTCCTCATCTTCTCGCTGACGCCCTTGCATAATACCCTGACGTTGAACGTAAAGATGAGCCTCAAGGGCTTCTAGTTGCTTCAGACGGAGGTTGATGTCATCCATTTTGATGTTAAAAGCCCTTTCAAAACAAAAGCCTCTCAGTATGTATGATTAGACCTTTGGAGGCGATATCGGGAGGCGTGAGTCGGACCTTAAGAGCTACAAGTCGTCTATAATGAATTGTGGTCTACCGGGCCGCATACTTCAAGGCGACATTTTGGAGCTTACACTCCAAAACCAGTGCGATCTGGAACTGAGAAACAAAACATAAGTATGTGCATCTATTTCAAGGTCTATCATCTCATAAATACATGAAAGTTCACTTACTTGGCTTGCAAAGATGTTGAGTTTTTCTCACTGATGTCCTAGAAAAAGGCAATGCAGGTCTTGACGTTCTCAAGCCAGAACGATCGATTTGGATTACAAGAGAATTGAAGGTGACGAGCTTTCAGAGACCTTGAACTCGTTCACGAAGGTGAAAGTGATATAAGATCTTGTGCTGTAGATCCTTTGTATCCGAAATGCGAGTTGGGATGGTTGTACTAATGAGGTAAAAGGGGGTTGGAAATCCGCGCCGACACTGTTAGATTTCATCGAGTCAATCATTCACTAGCGTTCGTTCTCTGCATCTTCATTCACTTTCTTGATGGGGCATCGGGAGTTATCTTTAGGTAGATCCGGGGTATATTGGCTCGTGAATTAATAGGTAGAAAAATAGAAGGATTTTTGATGTGACTTAAAACGCTTTGCCTATTATATGAGTTTAGACCTTCATTAGGTAGACTCTGAAGGAACGCTGCAATGGGGACAGTCGAAGTCAACTTGAGAACACCAAATGCCACAAATGCAAATATTGACAGCATTGACGCGATCCGGAAAAGGCTCTGCTGGTTGATTTGGATGGTGACATTCGCGGCTTTCAGATGCCACAGAGCGACAACACTTAATTCGCACACCTTACGACATATACTTCCTCGCCTGTCAGCATCAAGAACAGCAGGAACCACTGGACTCATTTCTCCCAAGCCACTGGCATATGTGGCCTACACAAATACACCTTGAACTTTCGAATTCAGGAATTCCAGCGAGTTACACTCAGACGAGCTCAGCGCTCAATGACAGCTTCACCGAGACGGGGCAGCTGCGATGATGAGTTCTGACTGTATACAAAAAGGTCAGACGAGCCTAATGAGGCGCAAAAGCCGAAAGATGGCAAATGGAAAACCCAAGCGATTTGTCGTAGACGACGCAACAGAAGAAGACTGCGCATGTTCAGAGACATGCGCAGAATCTGGTAAGTCGTCGCTATGACTTTGGAAAGTCCTTGAAGTCCAAGCTTCGGAGCTTTGGCTGGCATCGGGCAATTCTCCTAATTACCGCAAGAGAGGTGACGTAGGTGATATCCAATTTTTGAATGAGGAGAGCAGACTATCCAGACCCAGCACACCATGGAGTACATCGTGATTTAGGATGATAGTAGAGCGGGTTCCGGGAAATTTCTGCTTTCCGTACTGATCAAAGGTGACTGAACAGGTTCGTCCATAAAAAAGACTTCCAGCTTCTGCAGTGCTAGATTAATTTGGAAGCAACAGTGGTTTGGCCCACTGACGACTGAAGATAAGTGCAGGATTGGGAGATGTAAAGATGACATGTCGACCAAGAGACATGTCGACCAAGAGTGCCTGTAGTCGGTTATTATCAGCGCAGCTTTTCCGCTGGGGAGGTGATAATGTTGACGTTGGTTGCAGCAAGATCAATGGGAGCATACTTGTCGTCCCTGTATAGGATATGTGCATGCTTGCAGAAAGGGGTATATATAAAATACCAGTCATATCGAATACCCACCTTCTTCATTGAGAAAGTCACCATGCTCTACTCAATCCCGCTTCCCTGTGCCATATCCGTTCATGCCTGTGCCTGGGAAGGCATATCCACCACCCCTTTCACCACCCATTCTATCTTTACCATACCCTCTCAGCCTTCTTGGCAACTCCACACCCCTGAAATAAGCCAGACTTGCAGCGACACCCACTCCTGCACTCAGCAGGCAGTAGACGACGGTACTGAAATGCACATGCCCACCTAATCCCTGCTTCCCTGTTGTCGATGGTGGTAGAGTGGGAGTAGTGTACCAATGCACTGACAATCGCAGGCCCAGAGGATCACCAATGACTATCCTTGTCGACGCAGAAGGCAGAGAAGGACTGCTATAAGCCGTAGCAGCTAGGATATCAGCATCTTGTGTCGCTAGTTCTGGGCTAGTGTGTAGCAAGACGTTCAAGCTTGGTGAAATATGAAGGTGAGAAAGTTGAAGAGCGCCAGAAAGGGCGAAAATCAAGGGTATAAAGTCATCGTTCGCTGTTGTAGGATTAATGGACGTTAAGGGGTGTGTAGGTATTCGGCAGGTCAGGGGTGCGTCATTGTGAATATAGAATTCGAGGAGGTGAAAGAGAGGATCGTCTATCTCATTAAGGGTGCAATTGATGTCTACAGGTGTCAACTCCTTTGCCGCATGTATATAGCTTGAGGGAAGCGGACCTTTCTCGACACCAAAGTAGAGTTCTAAAGGCCGTCCGGTTTCGTTGCATGTCCAGAAAGGAATGTATTGTAGCTGGCCCTGCTCATCTGTGATCTTCATGGAGGAGCGAGGTCAGCAAGGCCCAGTGACTCGGAACAATCTGTAATATATGAGGAAGAGGCCTGGCGCTCACATGTTCTCCGGTATCACTACACGAGGAGTAAAGATCAGTGAAAATTTCCTCAATGCCATCGAGTATATGCCGGACGACTTTCGAACGTCTACACTCAACAATGGAATGCTTACACGGTCCGATTCAAGCAACTAACAGGTATAGCATCACCAGGCGCATAACTGGCCTTCGGCTCTGACTTGTCTGTATTGGCAGCTTCTGCCAGGGCAAAGAGGAAAACAACATAAATGTGACACAGGAGCGAGACACGAAACGACACTCCAAAAGCCATAACGCGGAAATGTCTAAGACGGCATCGCAATGATCGTTTTGATGTTGGACATGCAAACCATCATGCCTTGTTGAGCTTGTCCACGGTTGCTTTTCTTTAGCGGTTGATCGCTGCCGAGGCCGCTAAGGAATTAGAGTTCAGGGGTTCCGGGGACCGTTGACTCCTGCATCACTTTCCTCTGATCCATGTTGGTGCATGGGCTGTCGAAGCAGTGAAATTTCAGATGTCTCGATTGGAGGCATTCTATCGTAAATTGAAGTTGAAGAACGAGACAAAGATGTGTGTGCGCGCGACGCTATATGCTTTTTTTCTGTCTATGTTCATTACGCTCATTCTAACGCTCAAGCATGCCTTAAGCTGCTGGTAGGTCTCTATATACCGCCCATCTTCTTGAACGCGTTGATCAATCCACTCGTGCTAGCGTCATGCTTCTTGTTCTCTCCACTCTCGTCCAGCTCAGCCTGGATCTTCTTTGCCAACGACTTGCCAAGCTCCACGCCCCACTGGTCGAAGCTGTTGATGTTCCATACGGCTCCCTCTGTGAAAGTGAAGTGCTCGTAGTAGGCGATCAAGGCACCGAGGGTACCTGGCGTGATCTTCTGGGCGAGGATAGAGGTGGTAGGTCGGTTGCCCAAGAAAGTCTTGTGGGGAACGAGCTCCTCTGCGGCACCTTCGTCCTTGACTTGGTCTGCCTGCTTGCCGACCATCAGGGCTTCGGCTTGCGCGAAGAAGTTGGAAGCCAGCATCCTGTGTATCTGTTAGTCTGAGATAAGCAATGACATTTCCCAAGACTTACTTCTGATGCTTATTATTTTCAATTGGATTGTGGCTCTCAGCAGCAAGAATAAAGTCTGTGGGAATAAGCTTCGTGCCTTGGTGCAGCAGCTGATAGAAAGAATGTTGAGCGTTTGTCGCAGGTTCTCCAAACAAGATTGCGCCAGTGGTATACTTGACGTAGTCGCCAGACCTCGTGATGGCTTTTCCATTCGATTCCATGGACAATTGCTGCAAATATGCTGGGAAGCGATGCATGTATTGGTCGAAAGGCGAAACAAGATGCGTTTGAGCGCCGAAGAAGTCAGAATACCAGACGCTGAGAAGACCACCAAGGACTGGGATATTCTCTTCAAGCGGAGTGTTCTTAAAGTGCATGTCCATTGCGTGCGCGCCAGAGAGGAACTCATGAAAGTTGTCAAAACCAATATACAGAGCTACACTCAGACCAATGGCGCTCCAGACGCTGTAGCGACCGCCGACCCAGCTTTCAAAGCCAAACATATTCTTCTTGTCAATACCAAACTTCGTCACTTCCTCAACATTGGTAGAGAGAGCGACAAAGTGCTTGGCGACGTGCGCCTCCTCCTTCGCTGTTTCGAGGAACCAGTGCTTAGCTGTCGTGGCGTTGGTCACCGTCTCAGCTGTAGTGAAGGTCTTCGAGGCAACCAGGAAGAGGGTAGTCTCTGGGTCTGATTCCCGAAGGGCCTCTGCCATATGGGTACCATCAATGTTGGACACGAAATGTAGCTTTAGGCTGCGGTCGCCATATGGCTTCAGAGCTTCCGTAACCATGACCGGTCCACTGTATCACCAGTAAGCCTCCCTTGCCCCAAGGTTGCCATTGATGATACTCACAGATCCGAGCCTCCAATACCAACGTTGATGATGGTCTTGATCTTCTTCCCAGTATACCCTTTCCATTCTCCACTCCTCACCTCGTTCGAGAATACCTTCATATGCTCCAGTACCTCGTTGACATCCTCCACCACGCTCTTCCCATCAACCTGCATGGGTTGGTTCGTTACATTCCTCAAGGCCACATGATACACCGCCCTCTTCTCTGTGAAATTGATCTTTTCTCCTGCAAACATTTCATCTCGAAGCTTCTCGAGTCCGGCCTCTTTTGCCAGTTGCACAAGCAGGGAAAGGGTCTCTTCGGTTATGAAGTTCTTGGAGAAGTCGAAGAGGATCTCGGATTTATCGGCTGTGTTCTTAAAGATACGTGAGAACTTCTCAAAGCGCGAGGGATCCTTCTCGAAGAATTCCTTGAGCACAATGTTGCGACCCAAGGTGGTGTGGTGTTGCTGGAGCTGCTGCCATGCTTGGAGGTCACTGGCTTGGGCGAAACCTGGCATGTCGGCGGTGGTGTGAATTAATCCTGAATGTTGACAACGATTGGAATATTTAGCAGAATTGAAGAGATTAGGTTGTTTACTTGGAGAGAAACAAATAATGGAAAAAGCGTCACATCGTCAGTAAATTATTTACGATTACCCCACTATCCGTACCTTGTGCTCCTGATTCCGTGCCCCGCCGCCAATTGTTGATCACTCAGCATCATGCAGTTTACCAAATGCTCAGGTAATAAGCAACCATTGGTGTTATTTATGAGGCACATATTGCATTTGGATCTCTTTTAGATGTTTGGCTCCGTGAATTTGGCAGAGCGAATGTATGTAAACTCTCCCTTATGCCAAGTACAGGTACCTTATCTTCAAGAAGTGACCGCCCTTCTGCTTGCAGTGGCTGCACTGCGTTCTACGCTGAATCAGAATGCATTCGTAGTCGTCTCTCATATTTGAATTTCTCTCATTCTCGCCCAGTCACGCTCCCAAAGGAGGGATCTTTCACACTACCGCCAGCATCCCCGAGGCCAGCCACGGGACGATTGTAGGACCAGCCTGTGAATTGTTGTTGCATGGTTTGGGACAGCATGGGTCCATCAACGTATGAGTCTGTGGGAGCTTCTTGGGTAAATTCGCGATCAAAATTCGCCGTGTCAAGCGCGTCAGTCTATATAAATCAGCGTAGCTTAGCAAATCGTAGAAAAGGGTTACATACAACATTCGGCTTAAAAGTTGGGTCATATCTTCGTTGCAGCAATTTTCTCCAGTCAATAGCATTGAAAAATGGATGTGCTTTAATCTCTGAAGGCCCCTTCGCGCCCAGTCGATGTTCTGGTCGACGATCGAGCAGCTGTATTAGAAGGTCTTTCGCAGGAGGAGGCACGATATCGGTTCCGGGAAAATGTAGAGGTTCGGAGAGGATCTTGCGGTACATTTCATTGGTGTTTTCGTCATAGTAAGGAGGAAGGCCAGTCAACATCTCGTATAGCAGTACACCGAGAGTCCACCAGTCTACAGACTTGTCGTAGCCCTGACCAAGGAGAAGTTCAGGAGCGAGGTATTCAGGGGTCCCACAGAAAGCTAAGCAACGTCAGTAAGGATGAGGCCCGTGGAGTAGAAAAGACACACTGTTCGTTCGATCTTCGTCTTTCATGTCCATTTTGCAAAGCCCAAAGTCACACAGTGCGATATGTCCCGAATAATCCAGCAGGATGTTTTCTGGCTTGAGATCTCGGTAGACGACGTTGAATCCGTGAAGGCATTCAAGGGCACACAGGAGTTCCGCAGTGTAGAATCTGGCCCTATTGACATCGAAGCGCTGCTCTCGTTGAAGGTGATGGAAAAGCTCTCCCCCATTCACGAACGCCAGAACAAGATAGAGCTTCTCAGGTGATTGAAAGGAGAATTTGAGGGGGACGATAAAAGGGTTGTTAATCTGTGCCAAGACCGAGCGCTCGGCGAGAGTATGTGCGACTTCAGATCGCGAGATAATATGTGCTTTGCGGATGGTCTTGAGCGCGTATATACGGTGAGTATCACGCTTCCTGAAATGATGTTAGTGATTGAGCTTGTAGCGGCGTCAATGGTGGCAGCACTCACATAACCTGCATGACTTTACCAAAACTACCTTTTCCAACAACCTTGAGCAGCTCAAAGTCTTCGATTTTCAGTGTACGCTGCTGATTTTCAAGGAAGGTTACGCCTATCTTGATGGACCCAGTTCCGAAGGCAACTTGCAGCCATTCTGTGCCGAACTGCCCCATTGATCGCTCCTGCTCTGCAAAGGCTGCCATTCCTTTTTCTCGATCTTTTTTGCTTGCCTTTGGGTCTTCTAGATATTGCTTGGCCTCCTCGAAACGTGGGTTGACTCTCACCACGCCCAAGAAGATGTCCTCACTTCTACCGGCTCCCGGCCGTGCGTTTGGGTTCCGAAGATATATCTGTACGGACAGATCTGTAGCACGTGATACATCGAATTTGTAGGACGTGTTGTCTCCAGCCCAGTATGGGTTCTGAGGGCTTCCTGAGACGGCGTCGACGAAAACTTGAAGCTTATCGAAATCGAGTAGAGCGTACGGTAAATGTCGCGAAGAGTAGCGACCGTGTATAGTTGGCGCAGCATTGATACCACCACCAGATTGAGGTCGAGCAGTTTGAGCGTAGGAGCCAGCCATCGCACCAGGCGTAGCGGACATTGGAGGGCCGCGCATGGACCCCGCTACTGAAAAGCCGCCCACAGAGGCGTTTTGATATTGTTGATTGTATTGTTGCTGATAGTGGGGTGGAAGAGAGAAATCCTTCCCTTCGTGGAGGGTGACAATGAGGATGCCAGGCTTCGAGGGTCCTTGAGGAGGGGATACCATAGCCTCAGAGGCAGCTGTCTGTCGTGAGCCAATGCAGCAGTCAGATGTCGCTTTAGAGCACACAATATCGTACCAATGCCGTTGCTGCTTGTGGTACTAAGCTTCTCATCCATGGGCTCAGGCGCATCAGCCTTGATTGTCGAGGTGGATGTGGACCGCCCCCCAGGTGTGTTCTTGAGGGGACCCAGATGGGTGTCCTTGAATTCTACATTTGTTTTAGTGTCCAGTTTCTAAGCCCGGAGAAGAGATGGATCAGCCTTACTTTTTGCCAGATTCCAAGACATTGCTGGTCGGTCGATACTGCTCGACACTGCTTACACACTTAAACAAACTTTAGCAATCTGTTAATGGTTTGAAACCGGCGGTGTTACTTGGAACAACTGAATACAAAGTCCAGTAAAGGGTGCAGGACAGAACAGGCTATCTCGTGCAAGATAGGTGAACGAGCGAATGATAGGATGACTAGGATTGGTCCCCCATGTTTACACACTGACCCAGAGATACAAGTAAGCGGAGGCAATAACGGCGTTTCTCGTGTTGTCCATTTCGGGTTGGTGGCTCAGGTGGGTCTCATCTCCATCTCCATGATTACGAACCGCAAGCCCGGGTAGTAGCCGGCGCTAGTGACCTAGCTAAGATTGGACAATGGACATCATGCAGCTCTATGCGATCGGACTGACTGCAATGGTCCATACAAGCTCCACTGAGAAGTCTCGTATCGTGTGAATATGACTGATGTATGAGGCTTAGTCATTTACCTCTTCACATGCAAGACCGCTGGTGAGATATTTTCTGAGGCTTTTGGATCGCGAATGCCCTATCACCAAGCACAAATCTGAGATTGCTTAGCAGGGCAAGCAGAGCATTCACAGCAAGCGCATGCGATGGGGGTGATACGGAAGAAGACCATATCGCGTGGAACTGAGGGTGGGCTCAAATACATCTGCGACGTATGCTCTGCAGACATCACCTCCACTGTGAGCTCTCTTCCTCCCAAGACCAGCAGCTTTCGACTCTTTTCGTCGCATCACAGAACAGCTGACAGCTCTGCAAGGTCCGTATACGATGTCATGTTTGCACTGACTATGACCTGTGCGTGCCGTGTTTCAAAGATGCCAGCCTTTCCAAAGACCACGACCCTGCAACACATGAATTCATGGTCATAGAGCAACATTCCATACCAATCTACGAGCCAGACTGGGGCGCGGATGAGGAGCTATGCCTCCTTGAGGGTGCCGAAGTATATGGTCTTGGGTCATGGGCCGACATCGCAGACCATATTGGAGGATTTCGAGACAAGGACGAAGTTCGAGATCACTACATTAAGACCTACATTGAGAGCCCCAATTTTCCTCTTCCTGCGAACGCCGATCCTGGCGATAAGCGTCTATCTGAGCAAGTACCACGAGATGAATTTCAAGCACGCAAGAAGCGCCGGATAGAAGAGCGAAAAGAAGCAGCCAAAAATGCGCCTCCAGCCACTCCAAAACAGAAACCTACTGCCAGTGTTCCAGCGTGTCATGAAGTCCAAGGCTATATGCCTGGGCGACTCGAATTTGAGACTGAGTTCGCTAATGACGCCGAAGAGGCAGTTCAGAGCTTAGTATTCGACCCAGGAGACGGTTTAAATCCTCGAAATCTGGAAATCGAACCTGAGATGGAATTCAAGATGGTCGTCATGGACATATATAATTCAAGACTGACTGCAAGAGCCGATCGGAAGAAGGTCATCTTTGAACACAATCTACTAGACTATCGAAAGCAACAACAGATCGAGAAGAAGAAGACAAAAGAAGAGATAGCCCTCGCCAACAAAGCCAAGCCTTTCGCACGGATGATGAATCACCAGGACTTTGAGGCTTTCGCAGGTTCCCTTGAGTTCGAACACAATCTACGCCAGGCTATAGCTCAATTGCAGGACTGGCGCAAGATGCGGATTGGAGACCTCAAAACAGGCGAAAAGTACGAGCAGGAGAAACAAGCACGTGCAGCACGCCCAGCACCCACTGGAGCATTCGATCGCCAAGCGGGTGTCCGCCCTGAGAAGAAAACCGACAAGGATGCACATCAAAAGGCTACAATGACCTTGGAGCTTACAGCGCCTGAGCTTCCTGAACGATTGAAACCAATACCTCCAGCGCCAGTCGCTCCTCCTGCCACGAACGGCGTATTGGTGAACGGCACTCACTCTAAGGGGCCTCTTACGAATGGTACTACCAATGTCACCCTCCCTCCGCTGCAGGAGAAGAAAAGTCGTTATGCGGTTCAAGCACCCAGCGGTATCTCCGCGCTGAAGCTCACTAGTGAAAATGCGACTGATCTTCATCTCTTGACCAAAGAGGAGGCAGAGCTGTGCTCAGCTATCCGAGTAATGCCAAAGCCTTACATTGTCATGAAGGAGGCAGTTGTACGCGAAGCGATGAAAAGTGGGGGTGCGCTGAAGAGGAAGCAAGTCAGGGATATT
Source organism: Lecanoromycetidae sp. Uapishka_2 (assembly GCA_035521555.1). NCBI lineage: Eukaryota > Fungi > Ascomycota > Lecanoromycetes > Lecanoromycetidae sp. Uapishka_2. The sequence goes on from JASZXT010000045.1 coordinate 12,241, forward strand.
TGCAAGGTGCGCCCATTTCATGCTTTAAGCATATACACTCGCTAATGTTCACGCTAGATCGACACGTCGAAAAGCTCGAAGCTATTCGACTTTTATCTGCATGCAGGTTGGATACAGAAAGCTTGAGCTGGGATCCTGGTGAAGGAGGAGGATAGGATGCAGACGGATTCGTGGTTGTACATATGATGATAATGTGACATTGCCTGCCTATTTAATGTATGCTACGAAGGGAACTTGGCGCTGTGGATATCGCGCAGACGCCATGGTGTGGCTCTTCTTTCAAGCACTGCTACATGCATCAGTTCCGAAATACAGATGATCAAATGAGTACCGACTTCTCGATATCAGATTTAACAACGCTGAGGCCAACCTTGTGATTGCTTTGATGATCCTGATAGTAAAAGACATAGTACTGCTGGTTCCGTGACTCTAATCGTATTCCATGGCTTGCGAATGTTGCAAACCCTGATGCATTTACGATAATACGTCTTTCAGATTTGACACGATTTTTGCGATTTCTTGCTCCAAAAATAGCACTAGAGAGAACATAAGTCGGGCAAAGTGCCTATATTATAATATCTTCCTCTTTGGGTCTTTTATCACATTCGGCTCCGTTCAGTGCATCTCTATATCGCTGTATTACTGACCCCACTCACTAAATTCGATATGTTGCTAATGTACATTTCGAAAGTACGAAGGCCATGTGCAAAATGCCACCCGATTTGAAATTTTGCCGAACCTCCTGACGCCTTGACGGCTGGATATCATGCATACAATTCGCCAATAGATTGAGGTTGATAGCCCTGCACAAGCAGAACGATGCGTGCGTTCGATCGTTGCATTCGTGCCCAAAACAAACTCCACCCAACCCATCCATTCAACTCATAAAAATGACATACCAGGGAACTGCTTTCTTTCTTCGAGGTTGACTGGGTATTCCAGGATACCTTCTTCTATAGCCACATATCTATGTTCATTCATCAGTATAGTCTCTCAACAGTGACCATTCGTGCAGCTCACAGGTGCCTGCCTTCCTCACTCCAGCCAATGCCCATAGTTGTCGGTCCATCATCTTCCCTCACACGCCGCGTTCTCGGATCATCCAATCTCCTCAGTATGGCCTCTCGATCAGGATCCTCATCAGGCCTAGTTACCCTCATCTGCCTTACGGCCCTGGCATTGGCATCTCTCGCACGCTGGGCTCGCGCTTCCACTGCATCTGTATGTGCGGTCATCGTCTGCTCGCTAGCTCTTTGCAGAGCCTGCGTGTGTCGAGATGCTGATGCTTGTGGAAGAGCTGTGGCCTGCATTCGACGCTCTGAATTTCGTGATTGGAGGCTACGAAAACGGGCAATTGTATCAGGCGGCATGTTGGAGGCGCCCATGGCGTCGCTAATGGTTTGCCATGGATCGTTCGTATCGACGAGACTGGGGACGTCTGCAGTGTTGGTGGGGATGCGAGAAGGAGATGCGGAAAGCGTCGGAGTTGCTGTACCTATAGGTGCCAGTCCTGAAGCGGGATGTGGTGAGCTATTACTGGAATTGTTATTGGAATTGGAGATGACGACTGAGCTACGTCGCCGAGGTTGAAGGGAGATCTCGTTTGCACGAGATCTTTCGAAGTTGCGTTGGCGCATGAACTCATTAATACTGGCGGTTGAGCGACTCTGGGCATTGGATGAAGAAGTGGGTGATGGAAGCCCAGACCAATTCTGCGTGTAATTGACACTGATGGGAGCGATCCCAGTAGATGTATTAGAACTGCTCCCAGGCACGCGTCTTAGGCCAATCGAATCGACCATCTGCCTTTCGCCCTCTGTGAGCATGTGAGGATTGTCTGCTGCAAGAACGTCGAGAGCTTCGCGTTCGATCCGTCTTCGCTCGGCAGCGACCTCCAGGTAATCGGCTGTATTACTTACAGCAGCTAGATGATCCCGGGCTTCTAGGGCCTCTCTATGCCTTTCTATAAATCGGCGTTCGATCTCAAGCTGCCGTTGTTCTGAAGTGAAGACTTGCTCGTCGACTTCAACTCTATTTACGTCGTGTGAGGTGGTTTTCAGATCAATGACTTGTATCGAGTTGAATGAATTGCGTACATCTACCACACATACACGGCCTTGATCCTCAGCCCAAGATAGAAGATCCCATGGAGCTGGTGAAAAGCTCATTGATCTGACAGCACCAACCCATGTCGGATAGATAGCTACTCTTGACGACCTGAGCACACTTATTACAAATTCGTCAGTGTCCATTTCACGTTCAACCATGGCAGTATCGAAAACTGTAATTACGCCAGATTGAGAAGCCACTGCACAGATATGACCCGACGGAGAGAAGGCTGTGGTGAAGCAGGCATCGTCTTCCTGGTCTGCAAGAGTGAGCTTGGGGTCTGCGATTTCTTGCCACCGGTATCTCGCATAGCATTGGTCCCCATCGACCGTAGCATTAGGTAGTTGTATCCGCTGGCAAAAGAAAGCACGGGCTTCGTCCCCAACAGCAAGCAACAATTTACCATCTGGTGACAATGATGCATGGTTCATTTGCACAGGGAAATCAAGAGTTGATAGCGTGCGGCACTGTGTCAACGAGAATACTCGAACAGTTTGATCATTATTCCTGACGATGTCAGTGTCTATTTCAATTGGCTGCAAGCAAATCATTTGACTCTCACGTTATGATGGCTACTATCTCATCTTTGAGATCCTTCCGCTCACTGCGCAGTGGATGGACGGTAACAGAATTGGTAATGCTCCCCCCAAATTCGAGCGTTTGCAGGTCATATGTAGGAAAGTTTGCACTAGCATTTCGAGCCCATTGAGGGGAACGACGAGGGACATGGAACGGCCGCCGGTATTCAGGATCCAGATCTAGGGGCAGTAGATCGTCGACTTCAGCGTGCTGCGGCGAAGCTGTCCCTCGATTGCCGCCCGCGTTTATGCTAATGAAAGCACATTGTCCGTTCTCCTCGCCCCCAGCACATATCCAACCGTAACCAGCGTCAAGGCAAAAAGGTTTGAATGGAAGGCTTTTGATAAGCCTCCTCTTCCGAATGGATATATCAAGGGCGAAGATCTCAAATTGGGCGGCGTAATAAACAATATTTGGTTCTTTAACACCGATGTGATTCTTGAGCTGTGCGTGCCTTGAGTCTGTCAGCACTAGCCGCGACAAGTCATATGATTACATTCAGGTCGACAGCTTACTGGCGAAGGAGTTTACATGGATAGAGTATCCCTTGCGAAGGCCGGATAAATGACTTCGTTTCGAAAGGCCTGTTGGATGGTTTATTTCAGTCCGTGACGGTGAAAGAGGTTTTTGAAACTCACGATGTAAAGTCAATGGTCATCTTTCCAAGGCAGGGAAAAAAAACTAGAAATTACCGTTGTGCATATTCATGCACTGATCAAGAGGACAAGAGCAGCTTTTCTGGCTTGCTCGGAGTTCATGCATGACGTTCCGGAAGCTTGGCATTTGCGTCTTGGCACTTCCAGCAAATTCCGCTATCGAGACGCTAAAAAAGACCAGACTTTTTTTCTACCGGCAACTTCATTACGGAGTACTTGTGCCCCATTTGTCCTATTACTTCCACCCCCAAATACTACAACGTGTGAGATACCTTACTTTACACAGCCGGTACTGTCTGGCACATCTCTTCAATCATGTTAACCTCGCGGCTGGCAAGATCAGTAAGGCTTGTGAACGTTCCATGTACGATGTTGTAGCTAACATGCGAGCTTCAGCTACCTCGTACAAAATTTGCCTCCTCACGCTTCACAGTCACACGATCGCCTTTAGCATCCTCTTTTGCTCGATGGCAGTCCACCGGTGGTGAGGAGAAGGTCAAAGGCCAAGTTATCGGTATTGATTTGGGTGAGTCGAGTAGTCTGGATCCATGATTTGCCCCAATGGCTCTAATCTCCATCTAGGCACAACCAACTCCGCTGTTGCGATATTAGAAGGAAAAACACCCAAAATAATAGAAAACTCTGAGGGTTTGTTGAAAGCAATTCCGCCCGTTTTGTATTTAAATACTGACCTTTTGAATCTAGGTGCTAGAACAACACCTTCGGTAGTTGCTTTCGCACAAGATGGCGAACGACTGGTGGGAGTAAGCGCAAAACGTCAAGCTGTAGTAAATCCAGAAAACACACTCTTCGCCACCAAGCGTCTCATTGGCCGGAAATTCACTGACGCCGAGGTACAACGTGATATCAAAGAAGTTCCCTATAAGATTGTACAGCACACGAATGGAGATGCTTGGGTTGAGGCTCGAGGCCAGAAATACTCACCTTCACAGGTTGGTGGCTTCGTCCTGCAGAAGATGAAGGAGACCGCCGAGTCCTATCTGAGCAAAAACATCACGAACGGTGTCGTTACTGTACCAGCTTACTTCAATGATTCTCAGCGACAAGCAACTAAGGATGCTGGTCAAATCGCTGGTCTTAACGTCTTGCGGGTAGTCAATGAGCCTACAGCTGCAGCCCTGGCATATGGGCTTGAGAAGGAGGACGACCGCGTCATTGCAGTCTATGATCTTGGAGGAGGAACCTTTGATATCTCGATTCTTGAGATACAGAAAGGTGTTTTCGAGGTCAAGTCGACTAATGGTGATACTCACTTGGGTGGAGAGGACTTTGATATCAACCTCGTCCGACATCTCGTCCAACACTTCAAGAAGGATTCTGGCATCGATCTGTCGAATGACCGTATGGCTATTCAACGTATTCGAGAGGCCGCCGAGAAGGCAAAGATTGAATTGTCCTCAAGTCTACAAACTGATATCAACCTTCCCTATATCACCGCAGACGCCTCAGGACCTAAGCATATCAATATGAAGATGTCAAGATCACAGCTTGAGAACTTGGTCGAGCCTCTGATTGGCCGCACGATTGATCCTGTGAGGAAGGCTTTGAAGGATGCCAACCTCAAAGCACAGGACATCCAAGAAGTCATCTTGGTGGGTGGCATGACTCGTATGCCAAAGGTCACAGAATCAGTGAAGAGCATATTTGGGCGTGACCCTGCCAAGTCTGTCAATCCTGATGAAGCTGTTGCCATCGGTGCTGCTATTCAGGGTGCCGTCCTTGCTGGTGAAGTGATGGACGTACTTCTGCTCGACGTAACGCCTCTATCCCTCGGCATCGAAACTCTCGGCGGTGTTTTTACTCGCTTGATCAACCGCAATACTACAATTCCTACCAAGAAATCACAGATCTTCTCTACTGCGGCGGACTTCCAAACCGCTGTCGAAATCAAAGTATACCAAGGAGAGCGGGAATTGGTCCGCGATAACAAGCTGCTTGGAAACTTCCAACTAGTTGGGTGAGTCTTTTTGCTATCTCTGCTAGTGATTTCAAAGCATCTACTCTCCGAATAGCTAGACTGACCGTACGCTTTTTAGGATTCCTCCCGCACACCGAGGCGTACCACAAGTCGAAGTCACCTTCGATATTGACGCTGACTCGATTGTCCATGTCCACGCCAAGGACAAGTCAACCAATAAGGATCAGTCCATCACAATTGCATCCGGCTCCGGCCTCTCTGACCAAGAGATCCAGGGTATGGTGGACGATGCCGAGAAGTACGGAGAGCAAGACAAGGAACGCAAGGCTGCCATCGAGGCCGCCAATCGCGCTGATGGAGTTCTTAACGACACCGAGAAGGCGCTGAAGGACTTCGCTGATAAGATTGATAAGACCGAAGCAGACCAGCTCAAGGAGAAGATTGCGACTCTGCGAGAATTCGTGGCGAAGAACCAGACTGGCGAGGGTACTGCCACTGCGGCTGAGCTCAAGGAAAAGACCGACGAGCTGCAAATGGCAAGCTTGAACCTGTTCGACAAGATGCACAAGGCTAGAAATGAGAGTCAACAAACACCACCACCCGAAGGAGAGACACCACCCGAAGGACAATCGGGCGGGAATCAAGGAGAGGGCGAGAAGAAGCCATGAGGACATTGACTAAAAGTCATTTTCCTTGGTCTTCGCTGCTCACTGAGAGCTATCGTCTAGCGTCGAATTGTATCCATACTGTGTCTTCGATTGGCGTTGCCCTTAGCCTTTACCAGCGCCATTCTCTTCACCTATTGTCTTCTCATTTTCATGGACATTTAAGGTGTTGGGTGCCATAAAGATGAGCGCTTCTTGTACTTACATAGGTCACTGGTAGATCGAACAGAAATAACTCCTCTCAACCTAGATTACAATATGCTACCTATACATTTCGCCTTGGCAAGAAAACGCCAATGGCCTTGACAATTAGGCTCACAAATTGTAATTCTTCGAGACTCGTCGGAAAGCGGTACCTAGCCTTGCACCATCCCTTGTGTTGGGTTTCGGCAGCCTTACAAGAACCCCCAAAGCCGCCAAGACCCCTCAACTAGGTACTCCGTAGTCAACTAGGTACAAACAGACAGCAGATCTGGGAAAAGAGTGGTTGTCAGCAATTGAACGATTGCAAAATCCTGAATTGAGTAAATTCCCATAAGCGTTCACTATGGACAAATTTCAGGCTTTTGGGAAGAACATAACGTGCGTCGCCTTCAAGCTGCTGGGAAATTCCGATATCTCTGGCTGATTGCATGAACAGGTCTTCCTTCTCGCCCTTTGCTGCTCGAACTCAGCAGTACGTCAAGGAGCAGCTCGGGACTGCTGATGAAAAGGTTTGGTTGCGCTCGTACCCTACGACGATAAGGCTACGGCTTGGCTGATTCCTGTCCAGACCGAGCTTCCACCAGACTACATTGAGCTCGAGAAGCGTGTCGACGCTCTCAAGCAAGTCCACCAGAAGCTTCTCCAAGTCACGTAAGCCAACTTTCATGCATCTAATCATTGTACGCAATTGCTAAAAACTAGCAGATCTCAGTACTCTAACGAAGCCTACGACTACCCTCCCAATATCCGCGAGTCCTTCAATGACCTCGGCCGCACCATCACTGACAAAGTCAACCTCCTATCTCACGCGACCTCTCCTAGTGAAGCTCAAGCGGCCCTTACTGCTCCTCCAAGTGCAAAGCCGCAACCAAAGACGTTCCCCCATGCCATCGCCCGTGCGTCTCTCGCCGGTAGCCAGCTCCTTGTCCAGACCAATCCTTCTTCGAGCAGTGAAGATCCCCTGGCTACCGCTTTAGAGAAGTATGCTCTGGCCAGCGAGAAAGTTGGAGAAGCGCGCCTCGGACAAGACCAACAGATTCAGCAACGTTTCTTGGCGGGATGGAGTACTACACTCAATACGAATCTGATGTTCGCGACAAGAGCTAGACGGGGTGTGGAGAATGCGAGATTGGGATTGGATGCTACGAAGGCGAAGGGAAAGGGTGGGAAGGGCGAGGAGGATCTACCGATGAGTGATGAGCATCGGGCTGAGGTTGAGAGGAAGGAAGATGAATTTGTGGGAGTTACGGAGGAAGCTGTTGGGGTGATGAAGAATGTAAGTATTTGACGCGGCATTAAACCGTTTTGGAAGGCGGAACATGCTGATATCGATAGGTTCTCGACACACCTGAGCCCCTTCGCAACCTTGCAGACCTTATCGCCGCACAGCTTGAATACCATAAGAAGGCTTACGAGATTCTGAGCGAATTGGCTCCAGTGGTTGATGGCCTACAAGTTGAGCAGGAGGCGAGTTACAGGAAGAATCGTGAAGGTGCTTAGATGGTCTTGACACTTACCCCCTATCAGCCTTTGAGGATGCGTTTCCTGGAATTTCTTGATAAGGCTTTTCAAATGATTTATGTGTTCGTTTCACTCTTCTACAGTAGTAGTGTCTGTAAGAGAGGGAAATTCCAATCGATGCAAGTTTTTCTCTCTCAAATCAATTCTGCAATGTACTTGAGGCTCGGCCAAGCAGTTCAAGACAGATATTCCCCTCATCGCTTTCTTCGTGGCTCAATGAGGTCCGGAAAGAGGCACTCAGACATCCAATTAGCCCCAACCCGACTCAGAAGTCATTGCACAGTGCTTTTCACAAGCTATAGAGGCCAGACTTATGTTTTTACTTGCAAAGTGAGCTCCTTGAGCAAACGGAATGATGCGTTGGGTGACTGACCCAAATCTCTGGTGCTCGTCTTGATATTTTGAATGGTAACAATCCCGTCGATGGTGTTAAATATCCAGGCAGTGGACGTGCGAGGATAGTCCGGAGTCAGCCAAGCAGACTTATACTCCTGGAACATCAAAGCATCTTAAGTCGATCAGCATCGCTTCAGCTAACGCTTTCGGTTTTCGACCCGTAAAGCCATTGCTCACAGAGATATATTCCAGGTTCCGTGATTCTAAAGTCTCTGCTCATCCTCCCTCCCCCAAACCCGCCATCCCCAAAATTGCAGCTCGCACAGTCCACCTCACAGCTGCCCCAGCCGCCACAACACCACCAGCACCTAGATATCCGCACCCCAAAAGGATTCTTAGCGCTTCCAGATTTTGTACTGCGACTGCCCAAGACACCCCCCTGCGGACCCAATCCACTCCATGCCCCTGGCCGGACAGGAAACCTGACGTGAAAGCAACGCTAGAGCTATTCGAAGATGACTCGACGGCACTTGAAGTCTTAGGAGCGTCGCCGTATTTCCAGACAACAGTCAGAATGGGGAAGATTGACATGCAGGAGGAGACAACAAGAGCCGTGGACACGGCATTGGGCGTTGGCTTTCTAGGAGGTACAGGGAGAGGGGCGGTACTAGTATTCGAGTCTTTAGTGGGGCTTCCCTCACTGCTGCGCTCGTCATCTGCAGCATTCCCAAGTCTGAATGCTCCTACTAAAAAGCGGACGGTCAGATGTTGAGACAGTGTGGTGACGATACAGAGGAAGAGATAGTATAGATATTGGAGAAAAATGTTGAGCGTTGGTATGGGCGACTTCGCTGCGAAGGAAGGTGGGAGAGATTCGATATGCGACCAGGTCAAGTAAACGTCGAAGAGGATAAGTAGTATGCCTAGACGTAGAATAGAAGGCTAGTGAGGGGAAGTCAACAACTCCATCAACATAGAGTATGGAGGTACAGACTACTTACGTCAAGCTCATCGTCGTCACGAGAGAGGCGATTGAAGAGGAGATGTCGATACACCTGATTGCAAAGAAAACGTTAGCATAGACGTATGTATGCTGGCAGATCATCTCCCGAGCTCATGAGCATATCAAGCTTTTGCCCAGTTAGTATATGATGCATATCTCACTGACCTGCGGCTTCACAAGCACCAAATCAATAAATAGCACCACAAAGTCATGCTCGACATATTTGTCCGCAAATCGCTTGCACCGAGGACATTGCGTCAATCTCACATCTCCTCCACCACTAGCATTCTTGGTCTTGAACTTGCTCTCTGGGGGATTTTGCGCATGGAATGTTGCTCTCTGAGGGTTTGCAACACCCGCGAGGTTCGAAATGGAGGGCTTGGAGGTAGGCGCAGCGTTTTTGTGGTTGCGACTGTGGAGGACGTGGTATAGCTGAGAGACTGGATAGCAGCATTCAATGCAGATTGGCATTCTGCACTGACCGTGTGTGTTACATGATGGTGATGCGCAAGCAGGATTCACAAAAGTCGAAGGTACCCCCTCGGCTGGGTCAAAAATCTTTTACCTTTTCGAATCGTTCTAAGGCTGAGGACTAGCGCCAAAATCCGCACAAGGCTGCGAATTATTCCCACAGGGAGGTGTCTCGAGTGTGTTCTAGATTTCAACAAATGCAAGAATGCCTCCAATTGGACACAATACCTCGACGTCAAGAAAAAATTCGTCAAATAAGTCCTTACTTGGCAGATTTTTGTTTGGCTCAAATCAAACATAATCTCTAGTCTGTCGTTATTCCCAAACGCTGTAAAAATGTTGTGTAATTGAAAGTAAACTTCTGGCGTTAGGTAAGGTCATAACATCATTTTCATTAACCGCTATGTACATGCCGATCTCGAAAGGAGACCACTTGCTTCCCTACTCTGGCCTACCTGCCCTGGAAATCCGTGTAGAAACACTTGACTAAGGCCAGGGAAGATCTCGCTAAGAAATTGGACTGCCAACATGGCATATCTGTCGGTGACAGACAAGGCGTTTCAATTGTGGTTGTCGTAAATTGGTTTCATGCCGCTATCCGCTGGATCGTATTTCCCGGCTCTTTGCAGCTCGACATTCTTCTTTCGGTATCCAGCGGACCGTTTCTTCTTGGGCAGGAGCAGGGTTCGCTGACCAATTGAATACCCTGTATCTTCAGATCAAAATAATATTCACATCGCTAGACGTAGTATGTGAATTTGACGCACGAGTCTTTAGCGAATTAAGCCCGTCTTTACGGACACACGATTGCAAAAAGTCTAAGTAAGAGTCGCAAGCATAGCCTTGACCATTCCCGAGTTTGGAGCTGCACTACATCAGCCCCTTAGGTAGTCGCAATCATCGTACAAAACTCAAGTTACCTTTGCGGTCTTTCTCGATCTTGATGTCAGTCTCCTTCCTATCACGTCTCTCGATTATCACCTCGTCCTCATCGTGCCTGTATTTGCTCGACTTGCGCTCGTGCTCACGTTCCTTCTTCAGCCGCCGCTTTTCAGCTTCCAGTGCTTTGATCTCGGCCTTGATGGCTCGCTCATCTCTATCGTTCTCCTTTTCGCGGTGGGGCAAGACCAGTGCGAGCGGACCGGTGTTCAATTTGTTGGACTCCCCAACTTCTTCAATATAGGCAGCGCTAGTAGATCGAGACCGGTGACGAGACTTGCTGCGGGTACTCCTCTTCTCGATTATAAGGGAGGCAGAGCTCTCACTTGACTCGCTTTCCGATTCACTGTGGCCCCCTTTTGTTGAGTGACCTCCTTTGGTTGAGTGGCCGCCGGCATGAGATTTGCTTTTGTGGGATTTGCTGGATTTACCAGCATGAGACTTACCTCCACCATGGGCAGTGCTCTCACTTGACTCGCTTTCCGACTCACTGTGGCCCCCTTTTGTCGAATGACCTCCTTTGGTTGAGTGGCCGCCGGCATGAGACTTGCTTTTGTGGGATTTACTGGATTTGCCAGCATGAGACTTACCTCCGCCATGGGTAGATTTGCCGCCATGAGTAGATTTCCCGCCATGTTCAGAGTGACCACCTTCGTCACCATGACCACCACCAACGGCGCCGCTCATTACGTCCCATTCTCGTACCGAGCGTGGGACCTCTGATGGAGGTTTGTCGATTATAATTTCACGGCGTTCAATAATTTCTGGTGGTGGTGGAGGGGCTTCGATCATATATGCCCGATTCATATTTTTACTGACCTCGATAACTTGGTCAATTTGCTCCTTTGATAGAGCCTTGAGAATGATGACCGTCGACCCCTAGATGTAATTAGAGCTTGACAGCAAGGAGAAATGAATTTTTGTTTACCTCTTCTTCGAAAGGATAACCAAGCTCAATGATAGCCCGTCTGTTCACTAAGCGACCCGGCATCTTTGTCTTGCCTTTCCTTGGGAAGGGTTTCTCCTCTTCCCTCTCTTCTATGATCTCCTCTTTCTCTTCAAATTCCGGCGGAGGAGCACGTCTCCTTCTGTCTGTGATAATCTCCCTCTCCTTGTAACCCCTGAATTCCTCATCTCCGTAGTACTCTGGCTCAGCGATTCTAATCTCTTCAAAGTCCCGTTCGTACCTTGGGGGACTCCTCCTACGTCTGCTCGGAGCAGGCATAGCAATGACCTCAGGCGGTTCCCTATGATATCTTGGTAACGGCTTTCGATCGAAAGTGTCCAAGCTACTCTGACGCCGAATAATGCCTGGCCTGGGTGGCGCCCTCATGGCTGGGAGACGCTCGTGGATACTGCCCCTTCTGAGTGCACCTCTGTCAGGGCTACTCTCGAAGCTATCGATTTCCTCCTCCTCGTAGTATCTCTCTTGTCTAGGCGCACGTCTTGCAGGAGGCCCATAACGCTCTTCAGTGAAGAAGCGATCTCTTTCTTCAAACCGCTCGCCGCGGCTGGGACGCTGAGGAAGATAATCGAAGTCATCGTATGCTCTCTCTCGTCCACCAACCCCTCCACCTCGGGGCGCAAAGCGCTCATGCTCTTCGAAAACATCACGCTCGATTACTTGAGGCGCTTGACGGCCTCCACGTTCACGATTGAAGCGTTCAGGGTCCCATCGCTCAGGCTCACGTCGGCCGCCTCCGCCGTACTCGCTACCATATCGAGACATCGCGCAGCTTGGTGAACAACCCTGCTAGACACTAATGGAGTTGTGGTCTGCACGAATTACCTAACGAGCCCTAGATTGACTAGTGACTCCAACAATTGGCCAGGACTGTTTGGTCGTACTTCGTAGACGCCAGGCAGGGATTCAGGCTGTAATCGATGGCGGCGGCACGTCACCCTAGTCAGTGAATCAAGGAACTTTCTTGAGTGAGTCAATGATAAGTCGAAGGGCAGTACGGGAGTTTAGATCTCGTCTGTGTTGATGTACTACCAGCCGTTCAAAGTATTGTGTACAAATCGGACTTGGAGTTGGTGGGGGACTCCATGTATTGATTGGCGCTAGTGGGTCACACCCGCAAGGCAGGATTCGTCTCAACTCGGGATCAACACAGCATTTCAATACCCTTTCGAGCCTTTTCACACACCATGGTGTAGCAGATCGTGGACGGTAACACTTTTAGAGGATCACAGATATCCAGTGCTATCAGCACCACCAACCTAGACTACTACACCAAAGTCTACGAGCCAAAGCAGGACGTGGACCACGGTTGATGACAATTAAGGTACTCCTCTTGACTGCATCTGCTTTCCTGGCTTGTTCAATGGTTAGATCACGATACACGCGAATACAGATGCATGTGTATTGGTCGTCTTTGAAAACAAAGCTCTTGATGCATGCAATCTTTCCTGACTAGAAAATTCCCCTAACTTCATTCATTTCGCCTTTTACAACAAGCATTGACGTCTATCCCAAGCTCCTGAAAGTACTCCATATGGAACCGTACCCCTAGATTGGTAAGCTTGCCCAATCTGGGTCACATTTGCGGGTATAAAACGCCAGCGCATGCCAGATAAATGTCGCTAAATGGTGGATGCAGTTAAATAAAAATTGATAACAAAATGACCGGTCTTCTCGTCGTGAAATGAATGTAGAGAGTAACAGAACTCTGACATAAGAATCGTTTGTCGTTAAGCGTGAAGTTTAGGCATAGGAAGGGCTATGGGGTGCTCAAGATGATCGATGATGGATTAGTAATGCCGAAAGGGATCCCCGGTGTTCGATAGTGAAGAAATTGAGGGCTTCTTAGGTAAGGACTGTTTACTCGTCTGGCTGCGGATGAGGTCGAAAGAAGTAGCTGTCAGAAGACCGCACCCTGGTTTTGAGCTGCAAGCTCGTTGAAGAAATGATAGATTGCTGTCAGCACTACCATCGATGGTGGAGTTGTGGGTTGGACTGGTACTCTCCCACGGCAGACATAGGCTCATTAGGATCGGAAGGATCAGACCTTCTTGTCGCCATCGATCCATCCCAAGTGTTCGCCACTAAGTAGGATAGTGGCTTCCCTACCCCCTCAGCATGGCCCCATCGCTTGACATGGAAATCGTCCTTCACAGCCAGCCCGCCGAAATCTTCGCTCATGGAAAAATCTGTGCAGTCCTTCCAGAGCGGGAGCTGGTTTGTTGGGACCAGTCCAAGCATCGCTTGATCGTTGTTTGGGACGTACGAACCCTCCTGTCTTTCCATCTGCAGATGTGGGGAAGAACCGCCTACACTGCTCGTCTGACTTGAGCTATCGTATGTAAGAGCGGGCTCCATCGAAGGGGTTACAACCTGGGCAGCTATTGGTCGAAATTGGCTTCGCGTCACCCTGCGCGAAGGCAGAGTTTCCCGGCTGGACGCCTTCATGGTATTGCCTGCATTCTTCTTGTTGGTCGTGGGCCTCGCAGGCTTCTTCTTTTGCCTACTTTTAGGCTCTTGGGCCTTACGTCGACTGTGATGCGGGTTGTTCATGTCGCGTTTCTCGAATGTCTTTGGGCACCTCCCACGCGTTACGAGCCGGTCCGACGTCTGTGATGTGACAACGATCTCATGCTCGTCATTTTGTTCTGGAGTGCCGACAACAGCAGCGACCTGTACCAATATTCGGTGGAACTGCTGTTCTTTACGACGAGCTCCATTGTTGGGCGTGGCCTTCCTGAATTGAACATGATGGAATTTGTGGACCTTCACGCTCGTTGTTTGTGGACTGCAATGCCCTGTGGACTCACGATAGTAACATTTATCATGGGGCTTTTCTCCCATGTTTGGCCTGGCTCGTACCGAAGGAGGATGTCCAAGTTTCTCCCGCTTGTTGTTCAATCTTTCGAGCTCGAACGCCTCGCTGCGTCCGTCGTCCACTAGCCCTCGGATCCGCAGTGCGAGAGCTCTGACTTTCCACACTTTCTCATCGTCTTTCACGAAAAGCGGTCCCTCCGTCTCTTGCGCTGATACGTGTAACACATAGCTGGCCTCGACTTTGGGGAGATAATTCCGACGATATGTCACAAAGAATTCGGTTTTACAACCAAGGTCTCCGAGGAATACGCAGCCCATTTCTATTTCAACATAGTTCTCCCTGGTGTCGAACATACGCCTGCAAGTTGAAGTAGAACCGAACTTGGGATAATGCCATGGTATCTTGCCCTCGACTTCCTTTGCATCAATCGGTGTTTGATCCATATGCATGTCGTTGGGAGCGTCATCCGTATAGGCGTCACTTTCTTTTTCTTCACGCTCATCCTCATCGTCACTGCTTACTTCTGTTTGAAAATTAGGGCTTCCGGCTGGCGGGTCTTGATCGGAATCCTGCAAAGACAAGTTCGCTATAAGTTGAGGTTGCTGCCGGTGCTGCAGCGATGCATATTGTGTATTTCCGTGATGCCACTGGTATTGAGAAGAAACAGAAGAGTGGTGGGGTGCGGTCGGCGCGTAAGGCTGTTGTTCTTGAGGGGACCATGGTCTTGCGAGCCATTCATCTCCGTGACTGAAATAGCTTTGGAGACGATTTGCGTTGCTACGCGCGTCTTGCCACGCCCCAGTGAGTTCGGGACTGCTCACTAGCTGTCAGTAACGATGATTATAGATATCTGGGAGTCTTCTCGATCAAGAACACTGTGGGAGAAAATAAAGCTCGGTGGCAGGACTTGCCTAAAGCTCTGTTCGTGTCCCCGTGGTGGATAAGACTGCCACGACACAGGCGCGCTACGTCTGCCCATCGACTGGTCGTATACGAGTACATTTCGTGCATCGTTCGAAGTAGTGGCCAAAGATGATGGATCAAACCACGCGCTTTGGAAAGAGGGCTCGTCATTGTGGTATTGAAAGTGACCTCCAACATCGAAATGCGTCAGAAGGTGCCTATGGAATTGTTAGCTTTGATTGGTCATAGGCCATGCATTTTAGACCACAAATAGTTAGGTCGAGCCATGATTTGATCGAAAGGGCCGATCGTTAATGAGATGCACTAGTGAAACCATGCTTACCTTGGATTGATAGTCTGTCCGTTTGGTATTCCCTCATCGCTTGCGAAGTCATCGCTCACGTTCTCTTCCTCCAACTTGACCGGCAGGTGGGTGGGCTGTTGACGGACTGACAATGTATTCAGCCTTTGGACGGTAAGAGCCTACCATTTGGGGGAAGACAAGATGAGATGGGTGCAGCCTGCCCAGTGCTTGGGGATAATAGAGGAGTGCAAGCGGATTTGCAGCAGTAGATGTCATGCGTGCATGACCCTCTCTTGGGCTCAGGACTGGGTGTGGACCGAGCAAGGACAGGCAAAGATTCGTGTTCATAAATGAGGTAATCAGAGCTCGACAAATGCATACAGACAGCGCTTGCCCCGAGTCTTCTTCTTCGGACGTTGAACGTAAGGGGAGACCAGACATACTGTTGGGGTTTGACATTTCTTTCAAGATCACTTTCAAGCCTTTGTTGTATTCACTGATTCGTGTTTTGGGAGGCAACTAAGCGAGCGGTGCCTCGGGTTGTCTGATGAAAGGTGAAGTGATTTGAGAGCGGAGGGTAGGACTGGTAAGAATAGGAAGATTATCTGGCACGACGGAGGAGGAGCAGAAAGAAGTATTATGTCTTGATATGGATGCCGATGTTGGTTGCAGGAGTCTGAGAGCTCGATCAAGAGTAAATGGACGTTTGGTTTTGAAGCTAAGTGGGTGAAGGGAGAAGGAGAAGCACGAAAGATGGATAGTTGCAGTGATATTATATCTTTCCTGGAAATCTGTGATCGACTATTCCACCTTTACTGACGACGCTCTCCATCCCAGCTTGACAAAAGACGCCCGAAGAGCCGCACTAGTGAATGGCATTTGTTTCGTAAGGATGGAAGAATCACCAGTCATTCCACGATTTGCCTCTATCTTTGGATGGAAGAGGGGTCTGAGCTTCGGTGAAGAGCAGATGATATGGATCCAAACAATTGCTTGGATGGTGGATGCTCGCCACGACGTGATCAAGCCAGCAAAGTCTCTAAAGATACACAGTTAGCAGCGGATATGCAGCTATCCACGGGGTGAACCATGGCCCACCGATGAGAAAAGAAGGCTACGTCACGCTAATGATCGGTCCGTTGCGAGTTCAAACACCCCACGAAACCCTCGCTGAGATGCCTCAACCCCCCCAGTATGCTATTTGGGATGTACTTGCTCCACTCTACCTAGCTTATGAACCCCGCTCTGTGGGATATCTCATTCACCGAACGAACACTCTGAAAAGAACTCCCTAAGATTAGCAGCATATTTGTTGCAGATTTGGAGAATCTCCTACAACGTCGCCACCCTTGAGATCTCTCAGGCCGACTTGTTACACCCGGAAGGATCTAAGCATTTTCCCCCCCTTGTATTCCAACGAAGTACAACTTCGCCCCATACAGATCTACAGTCGTGGCCCAATCCTCGTCTCTGGTTTGTCAACTCATCGCGAATTGGCTGTATCTTAGAAGTCACCTGCTATGTTCAGGCAACAAGGTATCTCCAGCTGTCCTACGACTATATCGCTTTTTTGCCCGTAGACGGGTACACGCATTGCAAGATAGACTCTTGTGGGGAAATATACCTGTTTTGGGTAGGGAGAAAGTGGCTAAGGTAGTCAATCTACTTCGCCCAGCTATCTTGTGAAATCTCTGTTCTTCCACAAGCAAGGTATGCATCGATCAGTGTGACTCTAGGAATGCTCAGTGCCAAGCAGCCTGACGACGCCTGTGTCCAAACAGCAGCAGATCAGTATCGTTGGGACTTTGCCGATGTTCTTCTGTCTTACCTGGCGCTTTCTGGAACTTCTCCTGGGAGGATGGTCTTTCGCTGACTCTCGATGGCGATATTTTGTGCTCCTCAGAAGTTGGGGCCGTTCAACGGGTATCACGAGCATTCCGCAGCTCTAAATTCAGGTTTATTGACTGCCTCAGTAGCTTTTACCGCTTGTTCAGTTTGGCATACCGCTGATGTGCTCAAGGTACTACCCATTAACAGGAGTCTTAGGCTGTACCTACCTCTTTGGTGCGAATTGATGGAAACAGAAGCTCGCAGTACAATGAGATTATATGCGTTGTTGCCCAACTGACCAACCAGCTGCCAATGGTAGCCGCCTCATTGGCAATTAAATCACTTAAACCTGATAGCGTGAACAAAGCTTAACCTCGATTCATTGGTCCATTCACTTCTCCAATGTTGCATATCCACTTTCAACCCCACACCTCTCGATTCCGTCTACAGCCCAGATTGTGTCACTTCTCAACTACGCCCTATTTATGGGCAGACCGCCAAAGAGGCGTTCAAAATTCTGTTTCGCCGTTGAGTACATACGAATGCTTCTGTACATAGAAACTCGGTGGCGATTGGCATCCCCTGCCTGTGCATGAAGAACTTCGCGAGATGTTGCCTCACCCGTACAGATTCTTAGTACGATTACGAAGAATGGACACGCTAGCATTCAACAAGGAAGTAGATGCAGAGCCTCATTGTTTCGAGTACCAACAGCTTTGTGAATGGATGCAAAAGTGCGGCGGGTTTCAGAGCTCGCGCCCACAGACCTGGCTGTTGGCGCTTGAAACCCAAAGCAATCACAACTGGGTGGCCCACGATGAATAGGCAATTCAGCTTTGGAAATCTAGTGCAAGCCCGACAATGAAGCAAAGACAGTCATGAACGGTCGAAGCCGTTACTGTCGCTTGCTAGATGTATCCGAGTTGGAAAAGCAGCAACCTATCCTACCCAGTAATGGCGAGACATTACCAGCAGATGAGAGGCCAGGTCACAAGCCAATGCCATGGCAAACGGAGCAAGGAGACTACCTAGCCAGCACATGTTGTGTCTTTTGTATTACCGTATCTCAAGGGTTTGCAAAGTCGAAAACGAGCGAAATGCTGCTATGGTGATCGGGATTTCATGCAACGTCAAGTCCGACCAGCGAACATCATTCCACATCAGAAGCTACAGGAGCTGCAAAATAGACAGTCGAGGAGTATAGTGAGCAGATGTTGAAGCTATACAACTGGCGCAATATAGCGAACAGTCATTTTAATTGGAATTGAGGATGTAGAGCAAGGACAAATCTCCGAGCAGCCTCAAGAACGGGTCTTGAGCTACCGATTGATGCCCAAATTTTGTTCTGAATGTTTTACATTCGTATGGTCTCGAGCGCTGATCTATAATCACTTGACTGCTTGCCTTCAACCGTGTCCGTTCTGAGTAGTGACTTTGAAATGCCAATAAGCAGAAACATCTTTGCATAAAACAAATATATGAACTCAACCGGTACAAAACCACATGTATACATTTCGATTCATAGTCTAGATCGAACCTATGAACGCCAGGCAAATGCACCTATTAATCCTGCACAAGACTGAAAGTCTATGTAGCCCTTTTTGCAAATTCAACACGAAGAATCAAATGTGCGTAACCGACTATGCCAGCATTAGCGCTACCGTTTGTAATTATGAAATACCATCTTAGGCAAGACTTACTGCCATCAACCTTCTCACAAGCTTTAGCAGCGTCTGATCGCTCTTGAAAGCTGATGAAAGCAAATCCTTTTGCTCTGCCCGTCTCCCTATCTTTGGCAAGGAAGACACGAGTAACACGACCGAAGCGCTCGAAGATCTCCCGAAGGTCGTTCTCTTCTGCAAATTCCGAAACCTGTACATTCAATATATCAACGGGCGTTCCTGCATATTAACTTAACTTGGAAGCACTTACGTTTGTTACCCTCAACGTAGCCAGATCATCCCTCTCATACTTTCCACCCATCCTCTCTCCAGCACCAGCAGCACCATTCTTTCTCAAATGTGGCGGCACATAGCCTCCACCTCCTGTACCCAGACCACCTTCCTTCGTGACTCCCTCCTCCTCCCCAGCGACTGCACCATCAGCACCCCCTGCGCCGTCCTCTCCAATGGGCGCCATCGTATCCTTGAATGGGCATCTCGCCGTGAAATGCTCGCCGTCACAAATACGACATTTAACCTTCATGTTCTTCAACTTGTCTTTTGGATCGTCCCCCACCTTTTTCTCCTCTTTCCCATCTTTCTTCCACGTCACACTAGGCCTGAAGATGATATTCTCACCCACGCTCGTCGTATCGAAGGAGGGCCCAGCAGCATGTCCTTTTTCGAGGCCAAACTTCAGCCATCCTTTCCGCTCGGCAACTCGCGGGTTGACCTTCTCTGTCTTGACTGTAGTACGGATTCGGCGGGTGGTTTTTACACGCTTGCCGTCGTCGTTGAAGCGGTAGGAGACGACGGTCTTCGTACCATCTTTGTTTGTGGAAACGGTCTGAGGAGGGAGGGCCGTAGGATCGTCGAACTCATCGTCATCGGCCCAGTCAGGGCGACTACAGCAGTGTTAGTATTGCGAGCTTGTAAGACATGAGGTTGCTGCAATGCTGGAGAGCGGTCAAAAGCGCAGACCTTTGCTGGGTGAAACAAGAAGAAAGGCTTTAGAAAGCTGATGCTCTTACTTTGCTATCTTGGACATACTGTTCTTGTGTATGGTGTTGCTTATATTAGGATGTAATTGTTTGAAGACTACGGGCGGGCAGCTTTATGTGCGTGGCGGACCTAAGGCACGCTAGCCTTCTTGGGAAACGTGCTCACAAGCCCAGTACTGCGGAAAGAACATAAGATTACTCATTCCCCTCAAGGCCTTGAGACATTTGCTTTTTTTAGGTAAGTGGTGGCAGCAGTGGTGTGCGCCGCGCTGTGTAAGGTTTCAATCTTGGCTAATTGTTCTATATACCTTAACATCAAGGTTTCGGCTTCTCAAATTCGATACTCAATTCTCAAATTGGAGGCCAGCCTCTTGCCTTACTGCACCATAGATACCAGCTATGTCGCCTTTCGAGCCCATGTGTTTCTGCACCGCGGCGAGGTGAGCGTCAGCAACTTCAACGTCCTTCATCTTTGTTCCCGCTGCTGCTGCAAGGTTCAAAGCGTGTTTGGCATCTTTCCGTGCCAAATCTACACCAAACAGAGGCTCATCCCGCTTGTAATAGTCTCCTCCCATTAGCCGACCGGAGTAGGCTGTGTACGGGCCTGGGAACATGGTCTCAATGAATTGGTGCATATTGTCATTACCTAGGCCACTCTTTTCCGCAAGCGTGTGACCTTCCGACAGGGTCTCCACCATGTTGAGGATAAAGGTATTTCCAATAATCTTTAGTAATGTGGCTTTACCTTGCGGCTGATCACCGAGATCAATATTGGCTCGGCCCATGACACCTTTGCAGTATGGCTTCACCCTCTCCACCGCTGACGCAGGACCTGCGAGTACGCAAATAAGTTGTCCATTGTCTGCCATAGCAGGTGCACCAAAGACAGGGCATGCCACCATCTCGGCTCCTTGTCCCTGAATGCTCTTTGCGAGCATGTTTGTTGTGTCTGGGTGGACGGTAGAGCAGTCGACGAAGAGTTTGCCCTTCACGTTGCCTTTGACCGCAGCAGCGATAGTGTCTGAGATAGCAGCATCATCCCCCAGGCATGTAAAGATAATGTCCGCTGTGGACACAGCTTCTTCAAGGCTTGGGGCGACTGTTGATTTGCCTGGAGGCAACTTCTCATTGAGATTGGTGGCGCGCTTTTGTGTGCGGTTGAATATGATAAGTGGCTTGTCAAGGTCTCCCTTTTCGACGAGATTCTTGCACATGCCCTACATGAACATTAAGCCATGACTATACAGGAGAGATAGAAAGGTGAGGCTTGCCCTACCCATGTTCCCTAAGCCTACCCAGGCTAATTGAGGCGCCATATTAAGTATTGAAATCTTTTGATTAGTTGTTTAGCTTCGTTTGTCGTACTGCAAAGGTTTTGAAGAAAATGAAACAAATCAAATGCATGGTTTGGAATTAGAGGTCGCTGAATTGGCCAGGCATGACGTATTCCTAAACCCGTGTTTCCGGACTCGTACTCCGTACTCACAACTGTCCGTACTATGTTAGATTTGCCCGCTTTTATTACTAGTGTTCGCTATGTCCTTGTATCATTTTAGGGAGGAAATCTGTTCCTATGCAATGCCAAGCAAATGCAGCCCTTTGTCGCACGTGCAAGTAAATGAGGCTCTATGACAAGGCTGAAATGGCCCCTCGGGTGGAACTACAGTAAAGTACTTTTGCTCGGTAGCGGCTGCGCTAGGCACATATATCTTGGCACTATTTTACCCCAGATTTTCCTTTTGCCAAAGCTTCCCTCGCTTCCGTACAGCTTGTAACCCCCAATTGTGAGTTTACAATACCCTTGTTCCTCCTATTTCCATCATATTACTCTACATGTATCACAATCATTCCTATTTTGCTTCGGACTATCCTGTCAGAGATGAGACATGAGAGCTCGTATCCGGGGCTTGCTAATAAGCCATATCTTAATACACACAAAGGTCATTCTCATTTCTATTTTCCTACCATTGAGTCATGGGGTGAGATGAAGATTGCACAATATTGAACTGACTACCATTTGTAGATCATAACTCCATCGCAACGTCTACGATTGCTGTCCCTTCCACGACGTCAATTGACATCCAGATCAGGTCCGAAGGAACCAAAAACTGGCTTAGGGGCCGTTCAGTCAAATTACTCGATAGATTTGGCGGAAGAAGCAAGTAAGCGCAAACATGGAGACTCAATGGATCAGGTATGATAGACTCATTCTGCATATGAACTCTCTTCCTGATGTATATGCAGGATCTATTCCTTGATGTCCTTGGATCTACTGCCACTAAACGTGAAGCAAAAGCCTATCTTTCGCGTTTCGGCCCCAACAAGACAGCCCTTCAGGCCTCAAATACCTCCTCGACAAATACTAAGAAGCTGGAAGTGAATCTAGGAAATTTGTATGGGTCTAGCAGAGCTGTGGATGAAAGATCGGTCTTCTCCCACACACCAGATCAACCAAATTTTGTGGACGAACCTGTCGACGTGCTCCGTGTCGCACTTATCAAGATTCGAGCACCTCAGTCGATCCAGGACGAAACTTTGCCATGTATTGGTCATACTCTATCGCAATTATCAAAGCTAGGGTTAAGCTGTGTCGTCGTAGTCGACGTTGAGGACGAGCAAGAGAGAACGGACTCGGAGAACTATGAATCGGCGATTAAGCAAGCAGACCGCCTCGTGGAGGCTATCGATATTCACGCCGGCCAGGGTGCAAGGACACTCGACAATGTGATCGGTGTATCATCCGTCAATGAACGGCTTCTGCCTTCTGTCAAGGTACACAGCGAAGTCCATATCATGCAGAAGAGCCTGCTATTGGCGCCATTACGCAGAGGTATCACTCCTGTTATCGCCCCAGTTGGTTTCGTATTGGATACTCAAAGGCGGATTCCCGTCATTGGTGACGAAGTCATTCTAGCGTTGACTCGAGAGTTTGCCGGCATACAGATCGATGCATTGGCCGAGGACGATGATCAGCAAATCTTAGACAAGATCACATCATTACAGAAGCAGATCTCTGTGGATCGTATTATACTGCTGGACCCTTTAGGAGGCATACCGTCCACAGATAGAATCCATGGGTCTCACGTTTTTATCAATCTTGAGCAGGAATTTGATGCTATCAAATATGGCATTCTGGGTAATAATAGCACAAGTATTGAACTGACCAAATCTCCCGGGTCGTTTTCATCCGCGAACAATACATCCGGTGCTTCCG
This sequence comes from Lecanoromycetidae sp. Uapishka_2, assembly GCA_035521555.1. Taxonomy (NCBI): domain Eukaryota; kingdom Fungi; phylum Ascomycota; class Lecanoromycetes; species Lecanoromycetidae sp. Uapishka_2. The sequence continues at coordinate 35,358 of JASZXT010000045.1, forward strand.
CGCGGAGCAGCCAGATCTCGAAGTTCTCAGGAAGCGAAGTGGAAAGCTCTCGCCAAACATGCGAAGCTACTACAGTTGTTGGCTCTCAACAAATGAGAGTGAATTTCCATGTAAGGAACCTGGAATTGCTCAATAACGCGCTTGCGCTTCTGCCTCCTACGTCTTCGGCATTCTTAACGACACCGGACGCAGTGGCCAACTCTCAAAGTCGTCCACCGGTTGCTAGTCAGGGCCCGAGGGTCAGAACTCGCAGGCAACGGAATCCTCTCATCCACAATCTACTGACCGATAAACCAGCGTTTTCCTCTTCCTTGCCGTCTCACCGTTCTCCCAACCCTGCAGCACGGACCTCAATGCCTGTAAAAACCTCTTCACCAGCGACATTCTTCAAAAGGGGTATGCCAGTCAGCATTGTCCCTAATCCTGTTGAGCATGCTTGGGGTCCTCCCTCAGATGTAAATCCATCGATTGATTTTGCAGATCCACGTATCGATCTTCCTCGTCTTGTTCACTTAATCGACGACTCCTTTAATCGCACACTCGACGTACCAAGGTACCTTGCTCGTGTTAAAGACCGTATTGCTGGTGTCATCACTGCGGGCGAATATGAAGGCGGCGCCATTTTGACATGGGAAACCCCGCATGGCTTTTCCCCTAGCGATCCTCAACACATGGTACCTTATCTTGATAAATTCGCTGTGCTTAAGCGCTCCCAAGGGGCCGGCGGCGTTGCAGATATCGTCTTTAAGGCCATGGTTCGCGATTGCTTTCCCAACGGTGTTTGCTGGCGTAGTCGAGCGAATAACCCTGTAAACAAATGGTACTTTGAGAGAGCCAAGGGCACATGGAAAATGCCTGGGACGAATTGGACTATGTTTTGGACTACGGAAGGCGTCGAAAGAGGGGACGACGTTTTCCTGGACTACGAGGCGGTGTGTAAGGCGGTATTGCCGACTTGGGCAGACCAAAACATTGTGGTGGATTGATCCTTTCTAGTAAAGAAATGCTTGAAGGGCTTGCGCTGGTAGGGCATCCCAGCTTTAGTTAGTCTTCGAAGCAAGTGGCCCAGGCAATATCTTAGTCCCTTCATGAGGATCATTATAATCGTCAGCGAAGTCAAAGTTATGGTAAATTTAAATATCGTCACACCACCAACACTGACTACATGATTGATTCAATTCCATTTTCAGTACAGTAGAAAGTGAAACAATGAAGCAGGGAGAATGTTCTCGGGACTTAATCATCCTATAGTATACGATGCCTTGATTCTAATCGAATGGTTCACAGGAAGTCCGTTCTTTGGTAAACTTCAGCTTTTTTCGTTTCCAACGTCATGTCTTAGATTCTACTGCCTTTCACGTGCCGATCTATGCAAGATGACGGCTTTCGCACTGCTGCACCTCCTTGAAACCTATGCAACTTCGTCTGCTGCCTGATGTTTGGTAGATGTGTTGACTTCTACGCCAATGCTGCAGAAACAAAGACCGTTCACGAATTAGCCATGGGTCTCGAGGGAGACTGCCAACTTTATTGACAAGACGTTTATCTATCTGATCGTAACAAGCGAAACAGATGTACTAAGATTCAAGTAGCCACGTCTTCCAAAGCAAAGCTCGGGTTCAAAAGGCTCAACGAGAAGGGACAATATTCCTGTATTTGCGGCACTCCCGAAAGGGTAGCTAAATCCTTTTGCTAAGGAGTTTGGAGAAAGGCAGTAGCATGAAACGACAACTCAGAAAATGGATCTTGCTCGCTCACACGCCTACAGTAGTGGAGGAACAGTAAGACTACGTTGCGCGCGGTTTCAGATGTGCCTATCACATGTAGCAAGCCGTGGCGGATTGCCGAAAAGAAATAGGAATAGACCACTGAGGCAGTATCTACCAGCAGGCCGAAGGGACACGATTCATAGCGTGCTTGCGGAGAGAGCGGAATGCTGTACGAATCTACCATGTGCGATATGTTTGTTTTGTACTTGTAGGAGTCGCGATTGACGGATTCATGTCAGGGATCAAGAAATCTTCATTGTTCGCTTGGGTCAGGTCTCAGAAGGGGCAATGCTCTTTTTTGCGGGTACAGACAATACAGGACGATCGAACAAACAATACTATCTTACTACTGCAGCTTCTCTCGTCCGAGAATGATCGAGGAGCAAATTTCCGATGTGAAAAAGGCATGTGGAGGCAGGCTGCGTGCTGGCGCAGAGTTGGGTAGTTGAGCAAGGTAGTTGAGTGATTGATTTACTTACAGTAGAATAGTTGGAGTTCGATTCGTGTTTCAATCGGCGATGTCGCGATGTTGCTTTCGGCAAATTGCTTGCCTTTCCCCGACCAAGCCTTTTCCAGCAGGTGAAAATGCAGCCCATTTCCTCCATCTGCAGCCACATGCCGTCACAGCATTGCGCCAGTCTGGGCGTCCAAGGGTATTCTAGCCAGTCATCTTCTACCTTCTTCCTCTTCTTCCTGTTGGACTGTGAAAGTAGAGCCTAGAAGGTCGTAGACCTCAGCCTCAGCAAGCAAGTACTCACCCAGTACGGAGGTACTCCCTACGCAAGCCAGGCTCCAAGTACCCTATCCGTACTCGCCCTGGTACTAGAGCACTCGTACTTTCAAGGGTCCCAGCCCAACATTTGTGGTTCTACTGCAATTGGGATGCAATTCAAGTAGGTTATCGAGCAATATCGAGAGCGTAGATACCTGGTGGAAAGGTCCTCCGTAGGAAAATATGTAACAGTATCTTATACTATCGTATCGAAATAGTAGTAACAGTCGCATATCAAATGCTGTTTGCACGTTGAGACTTGGTGCTGCATCACTGCTTGGCGCTGATTAAAAGGCAGCAGTCAATAATTTAGTCCTAGTTGACACACAGGTAAGGTATCCTCGTATTTGACTACAACCAACCATCTACAATTCACATCATGAAATGAACAGCATCACTCAATCTCTTCAAACATACATGTTCTATGGCAGACACAGCCGAAGCATTTATATTCTCTATCTGAACTATTCACAACCTGTATTCCTCTCGTCCAGTGGAAATCTCAGCGACATACCTGCGAACGCCACCGAGGTATAATTCCGAGTACCGTAGACCATTGCCTCTGTTGACTACATCGACTACTCTTCCTTGGTACTGAACAGACAATATCCGGCCTCATTGTCAGCCTGAAGATCAACTCCTGTCTCTGCTACGACCCTTGCACACCATTCGCACTGGGAGACGATGTGACTTGTGCCTCGCAGCGGTGTGGGGAAGAGCATTGCAACCAGTTAACAAACAAACATAGAGATCAAGATTTCTGATCAAAGGTCCATCTTCCGGTGATGAGTCTTGGATTCGGACGCTTGCTGACTGCCCTGGCTGCAGAGATCCTTCGATCACCTAATCTACTTCCCTGCAATACTCGAATACCATCTTTGATCGCCCTTATTTTTGCGGTATATCACACCATCTCTTCGACGCCGCCTGCGCAACATTTGTCATCAACCCGTTCGAAAAGAGGTCTTCTGGAAATAGGCTCTCGATAATCAAAAGAAGAAACCCGCATAAGCCACGCACGTTATATCCCCCCACATACTCTCAACGCTGTTGCGCTTTGCTGCAGCTTTGCTGCAGCTTTGGTATGGTGTCAGCCTGTCTGTGGATCCCCGAAAAGTTCCCCACTGGCTCCAGAGTATTTGGGCAACGGCCCCTCGGATTACGCGTTTCTGCCGGAATTGCAAATAAAAGTGCTCGACTGGGTACCTACTACAACTTCCACCACCCTGCCTGCTTCACCAATGCGAACATTGGAGGGGTGAGTACCGAAAGATAGAAAGTCAAGGTCTCACCATTCTCAAGACTCAAATCACCACCTTTAGCTCGTGATGGAGACTACGTTCATTACGATCCATGGTAAGTACTTCTCAATCAACATATCTCTCAGTGGCTTATCAGGCATATCTAGACCTCTCACTCGACGCTCGAATACTTTACGTCTCCACGTCCGTCGAGGACATTCTTGGATATGCACCTCAAGAAGTGATTGGGAAGTCGTGCTGGGAATACTTTCATCCAGATGAGATTCCATTTGCAAGAGCAATACATGGCCGGGGTGTGCAATTAGATAAGGCTGCTGTCCTCAACTATTGTCAGATTAAAAATAGAGATGGCCGATGGGTAGGGTGTGAATGCGTCTTCACCATTGTACATGATGTACTCGTCGGGTGTACAAGTGTTTATCGGCGCGGAATGAAAAGCGAGAGTAAGTTCACATTGAACGAGCACGCCGTACTCAATCTTACATCCAATAGACCGAGCCAAAGAAGCCCCCATCATACGCCAACTTTTCTCATCATCGCCACGAGACCCACGGTATCATATGCTTTCATACATTTCTCAAAAGTTTTCAAAACCAAGTAAAGCTCTTACCCACGAGCCTCGAGCGGCTTTGTTTCTAAACCGGTTTTCGCGGACTCTGACCATTGTTTACGCAACTAATGGTATGGCCGATGTGCTCGGACTATCTGCCAATGAGCTCATCGGCAAGAGCTTCTACTACTGTATTCAAGAGAACTGCCTGCGCGAAGCCGTCAAATGTCTGGAGAGCGCCAAAGCTAACGATTCCATTGCATACCTGCGTTTCTGGTTTCGAGACCCCCGGCAGGATGACCGGATGGACCAAGATGAACGCATGAGCGATAGCCATAGTAGTGGTGACGAAGATGAGACGGGTGGAGTTCACCTTTCGGAATTGATGGACCATGATGGCAGCGAACACGCTGTAGTCAGTGAGTCTTCCGATTCTATGAGATCATCCGTTGAAAGAGGACATATTCGTCCGGCCAACAACGATTCATTCGATCACAATTCTCGAACTTCCTCAGGCGATAGCGCTGGCACAGGAGGGTCCGAAAACGATGGCGTTTTTGACCGGCCACTAGGTGGCCAGTCAAGGACGTCATCCATATCCACTCCCGATGACTCGGGAGTCTCGAACACGTCTTGGTCACGAGGGTCGTTTCAGATCGAACTTGAAGCAGTGGTCTCGTGCACATCCGATGGACTTGTTGTAATCCTTCGCCGCGCTAAGCCTTACGTCTCTCATATGTCGCAGTCATCGCAAGCCACATCAAATGTATCAGGAGTTAAGAACAATCCTTACGCCAATGGCTTCTTTGCCTCGCCCTGGGCCAGCGATCCCATCCTGCCAAATGTCAACCCACCTCAGAGCATTTTGCCCAATCTTCATGGACCTTCCCATGCTCCAGTGCAGCCTTCAGCATCGCAAGCAAATACTGCTGCTATAAAAGGTCCAGCCGCCGAGGACTTCATGAACTCGATCCGGGAAGTTGCCGTCTTTGCATGGTCACTGACTGGCATAAACGGTTCCCTGGAGCAATATGCACGTGGCACTCCAACTGGCGAGTCTCAGCCCCCCGGAGGCCTACCTATTTGGGAACCAAATTTCAGTCCAGGGCCCGAGTACATTCGACCAAACGTTGCTGGATTTCTTACTAATGACCAAACATATGGTCGTAGTCCTAGTCATCAGCATCAGCATCATCATACAGGGGACCAGAGTCAAATCTACGGTAAGAACGAAAAAAAGAGCTACTACGATCTTTCCGGTCTGCCCATCGGCTACGACATCCATACAAATTCCAACCACTTCGATTCAATGCACACAAATGGGTACAGTGACCATATAGCAAGGACTAGCTACACGCAGCCCGGACCATGGACCCAACAGCTTGAGCAGGAGAAGAGGTGGGACGCTTTGCAACAGCCAGAGCAGAATACTAACGGCTTTGTTTACCACGACGACACAAGGCAGTATGGATGACGGACATGATGACAGTTTTCAGTTCAAGTTGCAGCAAGCATTTACAAGCGATACCCATTGGTGTAGAGCAGTGATCGCTCCATGTGTGTCCCCGGGCTTCGGTTCTAGAGATTTATCGTACCCGTCAAAGAGACACATAGTCGGCCTTGGATCTGGGACGCAAATCTCGAACTTTGTGCAATGAAGTCATGGATGGCATGAAGGCTGGCGTTGAAAATATGTATCATGGCATGACTATTGAATACAAGGCTGATGATAGATCAGCAAGAGTCATTGGTCCCTATGCTCTGCTATGCTCCTGATCAAAATTGGCGTTGGATTACGATCAAGAGGCTACTCTGTGTTCTGGTCGCAATATAATAAGGCACTTTGCATCCTTCCCGTACATATAGTATACATAAAGTACCTTGATCACACTGCCTTGTACCTGTCAACCCCATATAGACCTTACTGGGTTCATCTAAGCGAATTTAGGTGTTGAGACATTTTAGACCCATGAATAGAAGCGAAAAAAACGAGCCGTGCCATGAGCCAGGTCGAATTAGTGGTCGAGGTGGTGTGCCCTATTCCATTGGTGTTCGTCTTGCTGACTCCACGGGAACTAGGTACGGGAGGGAGGATGTCCGAAGCCGACGGCCGATGACGAGCTAATCTGCTAATCCTAGCAATCTATCTTGAATTTTCGCACTCTAGAGTTATTGCGACCAAGAGTAATACCTCCCCTCATCTACCTTAGATCATTGACCAACTTTGGAATAACACAGCATAAATCACATTGTTCTCTCGCTTGACTTTATGCTCAACATAACTTACTCTACTTACGTTTCCGTAGGGAACTTTGCATTGAGTTTGGATAAGAACGTTGGCCGCGAGTAAGGAACGCGACGGGACGAAAATTGTGCCTCGCGCTCTTTTCAACTCAACAATGGCATACAACGGTGCTGCCGATACCTACTATAATGGAGAGGCCGACAAGTCTGACAAGCAGTACCCAATGCAACCTCAAATGCAATACCCACCTCAAGTTGCAGGCAACTCTGCCGGACCCAATTACCAGCAGCCTCCCCCGACCTACGGCCAAGATTATCAAAACACAAACGCTCCAACAATGGGAGCTGTAGATGGAAAGCAGACGTTCAATCAAGTGTTTAAGCTGGAAAAGCCCAAATACAATGATCTCTGGGCTGGCATACTTGTACCTTCCATTATACTAGACTCTCAATACTGAACCTTCATACTAATACTTTTCAGCTCATACTCACCTTCTTCGGCTTCGTTGCCATCTCGGGCCTCTCCTTGGAGGGTTACTCTACGAACAAGGGTCTCAGCGGAGGAGGCATCTATCATGCAGGCAATGATTTCTCATTGAACACTAATACTATTGTCCTCTTCCTCTTCGTTCTGGTCGTCGCCCTTGTGCTATCATGGGCTTACTTCACCATGGCTCGTGCTTTCACTAAGCAATTCATCTGGATAACGGGGATTTTACACATCGTGTTTGGAATTGGAACGGCAATCTACTACTTCATCGAGCATTACTACTCCGCTGCTGTTGTATTTGCCGTATTTGGTATCTTCTCAATCGTCTGCTTCGTAAGCTGGATACCTAGGATCCCGTTCAGTGTGGTTATGCTGCAGCAGACCATGGATGTGGCCAAGTCGTTTGGTCATGTTTTCCTGGTGAGTGCTATTGGTGGATGTGCGTCCGTGATATTTGGAGCATGGTTTTCCCTCACGCTGGTAGCAATTTATGTCAAGTACGAACCCAGTAATGGGGGGTCAGGAACGGGCTCCAATCCCGCTTGTACAGCGGGTAGCGGTAGTAGTAGTGCTGGTGGTTGCTCCTCAGCGAAGGTTATTGGGTTAATTGTGTTTGTTACCTTTAGCGGATACTGGATCACCGAGTGGCTCAAGAACACGATGCACTCCATTGTTGCCGGTGTCTATGGATCGTGGTTTTTCTGCGCCGGCAAGCCCGGAGGAATGCCTACCGGTGCCACGCGTGGAGCAGCAAGGCGGGCATTGACATACTCCTTTGGTAGTATCAGCTTTGGATCACTTGTAGTGGCGCTGATCAATATGGTGCGCCAAGCTGTCAGCATCGCCCAGCAGCAGGAAGCTCAAGGCGGAAACATGGTAGCTTCGATAGCTTTCTGTGTACTTGGCTGTGTCATTGGCCTGATCGACTGGGCTGTGCAGTAAGAATGACCTCCCAGGTTCAAGATTGGGCCACTTGTGTTGACCGAGCTCTGTTAGGTTCATTAATCGCTACGCATTCTCGCACATAGCATTGTATGGGAAGGCATACATTCCCGCCGCCAAGGACACATGGACCATGATGAAGAATAGGGGCATTGACGCATTAGTCAACGACTGCTTGATAGGTGTAAGTATGATTCTTAGTTGATAACGCGAAAGTCTCTCTGACAATCTCCTAGCCAGTTTTGACAATGGGCTCGACGTTCGTAGCCTATATCTGCGCTTTTCTCGCCTATCTCTACCTTCAATTCACCAAGCCTGGTTACAACGACGGAGGCACCTTCACCCCAGTTGTTATGGCTTTCTCATTTCTGATTGGACTGCAAGTCTGCCAGATTTTCATGACACCAATCGGGAGCGGCGTCGATACTATCTTTGTTGCCGCGGCGTGGGATCCGGATATCTTGATGAGAGACCACCCAGATTTCTATCAGAGAATGATTCGGGTGTATCCTAAGGTGCAGCAAATGATCCATGACTAAGCTTTTGGTCTTGCGGATGACCTTGAACTCGTCTGCAACTTCTCAGTTTAATAGACAGGGGATAAGAAAGATTCATGAGAGCATAGCGTGGATTGGTCTAGATGCAGTACACAAGATAATATTTGATACCCCAGTCGTCCCTGATACCTAATCGTTTCTCTGGATGATATAGTCTGCATTGCCGTATCTATTCTTCCAAGCTTGTGACTTAAACAACTTTCTTCTCTGGTAATGTTTTAGGGTATCTTTCGAACTGGCTTGTTACCCTGCTATACATGTCGGAGCCCATTATCATTGCTATGCGCGATCAGATTTAGCACAAGCAGTTGTTGGCAGGCATTTGGGCTAGCCCACTAACCGAAGACGAAATACGGGATATACAAACCCCCCAATGCTGACTTCTCGGCTGCAGACAGTTCAGGCCATGAGTGGTATTCGACAATGCAAACCGCGGTAGTGATACTGGTTTGAAGGGCGAAGAGAAGGAGGTTGAGGTGCAGACGCGGAGAACCTATCCCCAGTCAATTCTCTACATTGGGAACAATGCGGGGAGATTGAGTTAGAGGACCGAAATGTTGAGGAAATGGGAACGAGGCAGGCAGGGAAGAATCCCTATCACGTTCGAATTGAGTTGCTTGTCAAGCATGACACATTACATCATTCACGCAGTGCTTGCATGCAACGAAAGACTCATACACACCACTTCCTTCCCACAAAGGCTGAATGCTAGTCAGGCTAACAGGGACATGGTAGATCGCCTCCAAGACGGTAAAGAACCAAAACCATGCCGGTGGCTCGCTGAAGAAACGATCTTTGTAGGTATTAATGTACCAGGTTCGTAGATTAGTCAGAATCGCTGGTCGGTATGCTGTTGGGTACAGCGGATATAGATCCACCACTGTCTGAATCAGATGAAGAATGAATACGCATAGGTGTTGCGATGATGAATAAGATATGATGAACACAAGAAAGGACGAGAACGTGGCAGTTCATACATGGGATACGGGCTATACACAATTGATTGACCTTGGAACATGAGTCATATCGGAGAACAAAACCACAACATACTGAACATAATTGGCACATGGATGAGGAAGAAAGTCAGATATACCAAATCCAATCTACGTTGCCACGTCGATGGCATCATAGCAGTGTTTAGTGCAATATTCGTCGGGACAAGAACTGACGGCGGATATCTTGGTTTTTCAAAGGCTTGTGAAGATTGGGAGATGAGTGGGGAATATCAAATCCTTGGTCAACAAGTCGAATATGAAACGCGAAATCGTAGCCGTTTGTAAACTTACGCGCTAGCGTCATTAAATTACATCACTCCAGCCCTATCACAGTGATTTGATTACGGGTTAGAATAGCTTTAAGCGGCTGTTTACGCCCAACTGACGGCGTGACTTGAGGTTACCTCGGCTACAAACCTTATAGCTTGCTAAGCTTGTCTTACTTCAAGGTTAACCAGGCTACAATTCTTCATCAAAGCACCATCTGCTCTCCTCCATAACTTCAAGGTACCTGTCCCATACAAGGCTTCACAATGTCAAAGAAGTCTCAACAGCTGCAGCCGCGCATATCTAGTAGCGGCCCTTTCACCGTCGAAGCATCTGGCTATGAGCCCGTGAAAGGCGAAACCATACCCCGAAGACACCCCCAAGCTCGAGACAAACTCACAACTACACCGTCCGAGGACGTCAGGACGATCTTCGATATCCTCAAGTGTAGCGCAGAAAAGTTTGGAAATGCCAAAGCTTTGGGTACAAGGAAATTGATCAAAACACATCAAGAGACTAAGAAGGTTAAAAAGACTGTGGACGGCAAGACTGAAGAGGTAGACAAGAAATGGACATACTTCGAGCTGAGTGGATACAGCTACCTCAGCTTCGTCGAATACGAGAAATTGACTCGTCAAATTGGGGCTGGTCTACGGAAGCTTGGAATGGTTCAGAGTGACCGTCTGCAGCTATTCGCTGCGACAAGGTAAGAAACACTATGCCGAGAGGCTTCTTGTAGTTAATGCTTCTTCATAGTGCACATTGGCTCGCCATGTCCCATGGCGCTGTCTCGCAGTCAATGCCGATAGCCACGGCATACGATACTTTGGGAGAAGAAGGTCTCCAACACTCACTAGTTCAAACCAGAGCCAAGGCTATCTTTTGCGATCCTCACAATCTAAAGACCCTGCTCAATCCTTTGAAAGAAGCGAAGGAGATTAAATTTGTAATCTATGATACGTCGGCCGAAGTCAAACAGGATGACATCAGCAAGCTCAAAGGTGCCTTTGATTATCTAACAATCCTCAGCTTCGAGGAGCTGAGGCAGATGGGTGAAAATAACCCAGTGGATCCCGTGCCGCCCCAGCCTGAGGATCTCTGCTGCATAATGTATACCTCCGGCTCCACTGGTACGCCAAAGGGCGTTCCTATGAAGCATAGCGCGGTACTTGCATCTATCGCTGGTGTGACTACTATCATTGGTCAATACATCGGGCCTGGGGATAGATTCCTCACGTACCTCCCACAAGCTCACATTCTAGAGTTTGTCTTCGAGAACGCTTGTTTGTACTGGGGCGGCACCATGGGCTATGGCAGCCCCAAGACCCTTTCTGACGCCTCAGTCCGCAACTGCAAGGGGGATATCCGCGAATTTAAGCCGACCATCCTTGTTGGCGTGCCAGCAGTATGGGAGTCGGTGAAAAAAGGGATTATTGCTAAGGTGAATGCCGGGAGCCCAGTGGTGAAAAACCTCTTCTGGAGCGCTCTTGCTGCGAAAAGCTTTCTTTTGTCCACAGGTCTTCCAGGAACAGCTATTCTAGATGCAGTAGTATTTAAGAAGATCAAGGATGCGACGGGTGGCCAGTTGCGTGTCTGCATGAATGGTGGCGGGCCTATTGCCCGGGACACCCAGCGCTTTATCTCCATGGCTATCACACCCATGGTTAGTGGCTATGGCCTGACCGAGACTTCTGCCATGGGTGCCTTATGTGACCCTATGCACTGGACCGACAACGCTCTCGGCGATATCCCGTCATCGATTGAAATAAAGTTGGTTGACTTTCCTGATGCTGGATATTTCGCTTCGAATAGCCCACCTCAGGGAGAAATCTGGATACGTGGACCCCCAGTGTTCACGGGCTACTACGACAATCCAGAAGAGACAGCGGAAGCCCTCACAGACGACGGCTGGTTCAAAACTGGTGATATTGGCGAATTTGACAAAAACCAACATCTTAGGATCATTGATCGGAAGAAGAACCTCGTCAAGACCCTTAATGGCGAATACATCGCTCTTGAGAAGGTGAGTCATCCTCTTTCCTTGTCACGCTATCGCTGATAAGATTAGCTTGAGTCTATATACCGGTCAGCAACGGTGGTTGCCAACATTTGCGTCTATGCTGCAGGCGACAAGAACAAGCCCATTGCAATCGTTGTACCTGCGGAGCCGGCTCTCATGAAGTTAGCGAAGGAAAATGGCATTGATGGCAACGGTATCGAGGACCTCGTTCATGACAAGAAGCTGAACGGTATCGTTTTGAAAGAAATGCAAGCAGCTGGCAAAGATGGTGGCCTCGCAGGCATTGAGATTATTGACGGCGTAGTGCTGGCCGATGAAGAGTGGAATTCAGCGAATGTAAGCCGATATGCTATGTTAATCGAGAAGACCACTTACTTACACACATTGCAGGGTTTGACAACGGCAGCGCAAAAACTTAACAGGAGAGCCATATTGGCAAAGTACCAGAAGCAAATTGATCAGGCTTATGGTGGATGAGATTAGTTGAGGCTTGTATAACTCGAAGCCTGTACGATCTTTGGACGAGCAGCAATCAGCGGGTTGGCGTTTGGAGTCATTGCTTTTTCCAGTCCAAACACGCGTCATTACGCACATTGCGAACAGCAGTATGGATTGGTAGCATGCCTTAGTACAACATCATTTCTGAGAGCTTAAACGACCATAAGAGCATGTAGTGCTAGCTAGAAACCCATGAATAGCGATTTAAGCAAACCACTTGCTCTATGTGTCTCTCAACGTGGGACTTGTCTTCTCAAAATGATCTGAAGCTACCCTTGAACGTAGACCATCGCTATATGGGCAGCACCCAGTCTGATCCCTCGTCGTGGGAGTCTTCCATCGAAACCTCCCCAGAGGCAAGACCTAGTACCACCATCCGCTCCATTTCTCGTATGCTATTTGCGTCCACATGGAGTCAGTCCACCCTCCTAACCCTCGGCAACACAACCCGCAGCTCTTCCCTATCCTTCTCTGTAGCCTTCAATCCGAAGACCTCTTCTGCCTTGTCCGAGAGGAGGAGACCAAGACCTGCCCATGCCATTGTGCCTAGGCCGATGTAGAGGCGTGTTCGAGATTGGAGGTTGCGGAAGGATCTGTAGAATGTGAGCTACGGTAGATGCGTTCATAGGAAGGGTGGGGGAGTGTTTACTGCCAAAGTGACATCTTGAGGACCGTTCAGATCATTTCGGTCTCAGGTCGTTAAGCCCAGCTCGAAGAGCGGATCGCGGTCGAAAAGGAATTTTACGAGTGACCTAGCCGTGGAAATCCTGAAGTATGCTAAGAGCAGAACGTTATGAGGAAGATTGACTACTGTTGTCAATAAGATTGAATTCATGCGCTAAGATTCATGATGTACGATCTCTAATGCTCTATGCACATAACGCCAAACACCAAGCTCGTCGGCCGTATCAATCACATGTACAATACAGCAAACCCGGCATTAGAAAACGTAGTATCCAACTCCCCCGAGTGCTGTAATTCCAACCCCAACCCACCACCATCTATCGGCGTTGATAGGCTCCCTCCGCTTGATCAGAACGTTCTTGTTCATTGGCTCATTGAGACCTTGCAGATCGTCAAGGCTTCGCTTAACTTTACTAGTAGAGGTCGCCGCGGCTCCTGTTGCTGAGCTTGTCGGATTCAAAGTTTGCGTGGGAAGCATTTGTGGTGGTTTGTAGGCGAGATATAAAGGATTGAGGGGTGAGCCGTCGAAGGCAAAGAGATTTAGGCGCTGGGCTTTGCTGTAGCCGTCTGTCACGACTTCATAGTCCTGAGTGGGAATCAGCTGGGTTTGTTATTCCTATCTGTAGGGGGCCCGAAAAGTACCTTGAAGAGTTCGAATTGATGATAGCGGGTGTAGACAGCATTCGCGTAGTTGCAGGGATCTGAGAGAAGCTGACGTCCGTCAACGCCGATTGGGGTCAAACTAAGAGAGCCGTTGGCATTCTTGGTGTATGTGCCATGTTGCCACTGTATTATTCCTTGGGGACATGCCGGGTCGCTTGCTAGAGATTATCATACATCAACTTTGTTTACCCTGCAAGCCTATTTTCGAACGTACGATTTGAAACTGCTCTGTAGTATGCCTCCTCGTAGTGGCCGTCGTCGGTAAAGGAGTATGAGAATCCGGTCAACGATGGTTCAAACATCTTTTCATTGATTGGATCGTAAAACCCCTGTGTCAGTCAGCGTCTTGAAGGTACTCTTTTGGCCCCTCTATATCGTCCACTGCACCCTCCTGAAGAGAAGTGAACGGCGCTGGGAAATTGTAAGGATCTCACCGGTCCAGTGACCACTTTCCGTGACTTGGTTGTCCATGTTCCTGTGAGTTGAGGATCTACCTGTGCTGCCGTTAAAGGTACAAGTACTGCGCCCGTGGCCAGCAAGAAAGGCAATAACAAAATCATTGGGAAGAGAGTATCTGTTGGTTAACATCAGAGCAAGACCTGAAAGTCTGCAACGGGTATATCGAAGAAGGGTCTAGGGAGGCGTCATGCGCTAGTGAAAGAGCCTCAATGCCCAAAATAGAACATACAGCGAGCTTATTTATCCTTTTCAAGTACGGCCATTTCATGACCAGACGCCATGAGACATGAACATGCAAGATACGATAGCTGCCCTGCGCGTAGCCAAGAAGGAGCTCCGAGCATTGATGCGCCAGCGCCTGTCACGACCCTCTATTGATTCTCTTATACAACAATGTCTGTAATTGCAGCTACCTCGATCATTTACGGCGCTAATCATCCGCACGATCGGCAGCTACAATTGTAGAGACTTCTCTACTGTCCTTACCAGAGTACAAAAGTGCACATAGTATAGGAGTCTACTTATCGATGCCGAAAGGCGAGGTATCTACCAAGGGTATTGTTGAGGATGCTCTTCAACAGGGGAAACAAGTGTTCGTGCCATACCTTTACCAAGCACAACTACGAGAACAGAGCAAGCCTCGCTCGGTAATGGACATGGTATCTCTGCACTCCAAGCATGACTATCAAAACTTGAAGTCTGATACCTGGGGCATTCCGACTCCCAGTGAGGAATCGATTCCTTACAGGCATCGAGTCCTCGAAAGTCAGAGTGACGAGGATAAAGGTAATGGAGAGATAATCAGCGGCAAGATTGTAGGCAAACAAGCACTGGATGTCATAGTCATGCCAGGGATGGCTTTCGACAGGAGTTTTGGACGGCTGGGCCATGGAAAAGGCTTCTATGACTATTTTCTAGAGCGGTACCATGACTCCAAGGCAGGCCCAATGCCTTTCCTCGGTAAGTGCCTGTCACTTGTGTCCCGCTTCCGCTCGGGGTTTCCTAATACCCTTTCCAGTCGGACTCGCTCTTGATATGCAACTTTTGCCAGAGGATCAGGTCATTCCCACTGATGCGTCAGATTGGAAGCTGGATGCTCTGGTAGTGGGCGACGGCACGGTGCTTAGGAAGGCGGTCGACAGTTGAAATAGCTAATTCGTCAGATTCAAAGCTTTTTGAGCTATCCTATAGCAATCTGCACATGTTGTGCTTCCCAATGCTCGAACGCCAAAGAGGGTATCATTGTAGAGCTTGAATCAGAGACACGTTGTCCCCTTTCAGCAGTATCTGCCCTGTTCCACCCATTAGCATTAGTCCCCTCACGATTTCTGGCAGTATGACTATACCCAAATCTCTCCGCTTTTCCTCAGTCTCTGTCTTCGTGGGTTGCTTCACCTCCACCGCATCGTCAATCACCAGGTTCATGAATTCGTCAAAACCCTGTGGCCACTGTCAGTTCCAGCTCAGCAGTCCCAGTTTAGCGTAAATTCAGTATACCCTGATTTTACCCTCTATTCTTATAGCTAATTGTTCGTACAACCATATCGACACTGTTGACCGTTGTTGCAAAAGCTTGAATATGAAGTTGATTGGAGGCAGAAGGACCTTTCCCCTTCCACCTCCTCCACCGCCTCTGCCAGTCATCTTGTACGAGGTAAGGGTTGAGTAAAGTAATCCCTGTGGTTGGAAACTAAGATGCACTTGCAACCCGATGTACTACTGAAGGTAGCTGAGCTTGAAGGGATTATGATTAGCTGCAGAATAAGGTTCCGGACCGGATTAATTATTATCCAGTTGGCGTATCGATTGTGGGTCCATTGTGACGATGCCCTT
Source organism: Lecanoromycetidae sp. Uapishka_2 (assembly GCA_035521555.1). Taxonomy (NCBI): domain Eukaryota; kingdom Fungi; phylum Ascomycota; class Lecanoromycetes; species Lecanoromycetidae sp. Uapishka_2. Next base: position 51,363 of record JASZXT010000045.1, read on the forward strand.
CACTATTTCCGCATAAGTGCGGTTGGCATTGTCTCCTCTAGTCGTACTTGTGGGGCATACAGATCTATCTGTCTTGAACGTCCATGTGCTTCTTCCGTTCCTTATTGTCTCATCAAGTTCGTACGACTATTCTCGTGCGCACAGCATACTGAAGAGCTTCCCGCAACTGAACGACTCCGTAAACATGGCGACAGCCAGCTTTGCGCCAGTCCTGGCAGCTCTGTCTACAATGCAGAGTAACCTTGAACGAGGTCAAAAAGCGCAAGCTCACGAGTATCTAGAGAAGTTTCAGAAATCCGTAGGTTATCTCAATTTCTGTATTGCTGGACTAAATTGTTATTAACGCAATGTGTTCAAGCCAGAGGCATGGAATAAAACGAATTCCATACTATCTACGTCAGATACGACAGTCGAAGCAAAGCTATTCGCAGCAACGACCTTGAAAGGCAAGGTACCATTCCCTCGCACGCGCTTTCAGCATGATCTCGTGGATATTCACTCTTTCTCCTAGATTACCTACGATTTAGACCAGCTTCCCCGACAGACCCTCCCTGCCCTCCGAGACTCCATCCTCGGCCTTCTTGTAACGTTCAGTGGTGGCCCTCGACCTATACGGACTCAATTATGCGTGTGCCTTGCGAACCTGGCAATACAGATGATAGAGTGGAAAGACGTGCTTCAACTAGTAGGATCTACACTTGGGAACAGTGGCGGCGACTGTATCCTGGAATTTCTTAGAGTTCTGCCCGAGGAGGTCACTGAGGGTCGAAAAATCAACTTGACAGTACGTAAGGCGAGGACACCTTCAGCTAGCGTGCAAACACCGGCGACTTTACGAGCGAGCGAAATCAGTCTCTAATCTGTGGTATCATCCTTAGGAAGAGGATCTTACAAGCCGAACAAAAGAATTGCTGGAAGACAATGCAAAACAGGTTCTCGCACTTTTGATTCAATACTCCCAGTCATCCGGTAAGTCACGAGTAAGCGCTTGCACAAAAATGTTGCATCTCTAATATTTCGATAGCGAGCGCTGCCTCCAACCCGCAGTTGCTGGAGTGCATCTCATCATGGCTTCGAGAGATCCCGGCGGCAAACGTTGTGAATTCTCCTCTTTTCAATGCTATTGTCGATGCTCTCTCCATAGATTCTTCCTTCGAAGCTGCTGTCGACTGCATGTGTACTATTCTCAGGGACACGCGTGAGGTTGATGAGTCCCTTGAGGTGATTCAGCTTGTATATCCAAAATTGATGTCATTAAGGTCCAAGGTTGCCGAGGCCACCGCGTCTCAAGATCAAGACACTTTTAAGGGACTCACAAGGATCTACGCTGAAGCTGGAGAGTACTGGGTTGTCATGATCGCCCGACTGCCTAATGAGTTTCGAGGCCTCGTCGAAGCCATTCTCGAGTGCTGCGCTCGAGACACGGACCGAGAAGCAATTTCATTGACGTTCCTTTTCTGGTACGAATTTAAACAGATGATCACTATGGATAATTACAAGCAAGCACGCAATTCATTCACCGATATATTTGCTAAATTAGTGGACATCATGATCAAGCATCTGGAATACCCAACTCCGGAAGGCCCTGACGAGACGGACCTGTTCGATGGAGATCGAGAACAGGAAGAGAAATTTCGCGAGTTCAGGCACCAGATGGGTGATGTTTTGAAAGATTGTTGCGATGTGATTACTGTCACAGAGTGCCTAAGCAAAGCATTCCACCTGATCCAGCGGTGGATAGCTACCTACGGCTCGGAGGCGACTGCGTCCAGGGTACCTCATTGGCAGGAATTGGAAGCTCCGATTTTCAGCATGCGAGCAATGGGTCGAATGGTCTCTCCCGAGGAGAGCGTCATATTGAGACAAGTGATACCTCTCATTGTACAAATTCCTAATCACGAAAAGTTGCGGTTTCAAGCCATCATGGCACTTGGAAGGTACACCGACTGGACATCTCAACATCCAGAGTTTTTGCAACCCCAGCTCAACTTTGTTATGGCTGGTTTCAAGCACGAATCCACGGAAGTCGTCAAAGCTGCCGCACTGGCCTTCAAATTCTTTGGCACAGATTGCAGAAAGCTTCTCGTAAATCACGTCACACAACTTCATGATTTTTACGAATCTGTGATTGATGAGCTTCCACCACCAAGCCAAGAAGAGGTTACTGAAGGGGTCGCATGCGTCATATCAGCACAGCCAGTGGATAAAATATACCTAGGATTTAAGCTCTTTTGTAATCCTATCGTCAAAAGGATGATGTCTCGTGCGAACGACGCTAGGAATCCAGAAGACGATGCTGCTAGACTGGCCGTAGCAGGTAAGCAAAGCAATTTTTAGGAATAGCGGGAGTGCTGACTTGGAATTGCAGACTACGTACAGCTGATTACTATCTTCATCAAAGAGATCCAGCCCTATGTCTCGCCAGGACAGGAGAATCCTGCAGTCAAATACTGTCAAGAAATTCTTCCGGTTATGTCTGCAATTGCAGAGGCGTTCACCAGCTCTACACCAATCCTCGAAAGGGTCTGCCGCTGCTGGCGCTATATGGTACTCTCGTATCGAACAGCAGTCCTTCCGCTCTTACCTACACTGGCCCAGCAGCTCGCCTCAGGTTTTGAAAATTCACGGCAAGGATGCTTTTTGTGGGCTACAGATGCTGTTCTCCGAGAGTTTGCCAATGGTGCCGAATTTGTTGACGCTGCAACATCCCAGGCCATATACACCTTCTTTGAACAGCAAGCTCTCGCCTTCTTACGTATCATGAATGATCTACCTCCCGACGACTTACCTGACGTTATTGAAGACTTTTTCCGCCTACTGATGGACGCTCTCATCTACTACCACACATCCTTGATTCCAGCGCCTATCTGTGGGCCTATCCTTTCCGCCGCCATCAGCGCCCTGACTCTCCAACAGCAAGCGCCCCTGTCAGCAACGTTGCACTTCCTCCTCGACTTCCTCAGCTACGGTACCGACCACCCCAACTCCTCCTCCTTTGATGAAACATCGAACACGGCGCGTAACCTTAACGCACCGGAGATCCACCAATGTGTCAAACACCATGTCGCTGACCAAGGCGAAGTCCTCACCCAGAGAATACTAACAGGCATGATGTTCTCATTCCCACGCGATTGCATTCAAGACGCCAGCAGCGTGATGCTCGCGCTGTTCGAAGTCATACCACAAGCAGTGGCCGGATGGGTGAGAAACACCATTGGCATGTTGCCTGCGGGAACAGTGAAGCCGGGAGAAGGAGAGCGATTGATGAATGCAGTTGCGATGAAAATGCAGCAGGGTGAGTTGAGAAAGGTGAGGGTTTTGCTTCAAGATTTTACGAATAGCTACAGGAGGCGAAATGTAGCGCCTAGAGAAGGGCTGGGAAGGCTGGAAGCGACTAGATTCAGGTTTAGTGGATAGATATGTAGGTCAAGGAGCATCGATACCAAAATTAATTAGGCGTGACTACCCTTTGAAGACTTTGTGCGTAAGTGATCTTGAGCTCTATTCGCAAGCTTGCGAGGGACCTCACATATGCGTATTTGCGTTTTGGTGGGCATCATAACACGATGTCATGGCTGATCGCGCCGGTGCCATCAACCAGAGCATGGATTACTCCTAACTTGAGCAGCAAATTAAGTACAGATACTGCATCAAGTAGTAGACTCTTCAAATATCCGATAGTTATTTGCCTCGGACACAATTTTTGCTCATATACATTGTCATAATGCCGATGCCGCTCTCTGCAGCCCATGCAATTACCACCTACTTAACATCTTGCCTGACATGTGGCCATTAGCGACGATTGTCGAAAATTTCAAATTTCCTAATCTGGCGGCCTGACGTGATAGCAAGGATGGCTACAGACATCACTACAATCAAATGGAATGTGAGATTTTAACGATTTTGATTAAATGCTAAGTTCCTAATGTAGGGGAGTCGTGAAAGTGCTTGGATGAGCTACCTCAGCTGTTTCTACAACATGCGTCTCTAAAGTAGAACAATATTGATGTTATACAATAACACCAAGTCCATCCAACCCATAAAACGCCTGGCTCGCTGGCATAAAGTCGTAAAAACAAGCGAAGTATACCTTGCTCCGCATCTGTCAAAGTTTAGGATCCTTACTTTCCCCTGCCGCCAACGGGTCACCTTCCTCCTTCTTTGGTGTGTCGACGATGGCACTGTCTTGCGTTGCAACATCTGTCGACTCGCCATTCGACTCGCCATTGCTGCTCAATACTGGCTTGAAAGCCCCCTGATGCAATGGCGGACTGCTGCTCGCTGACATCTCCGAGGCTGGTTGGGAGCCCTTAAGCCGACTAAAATACTCGCCCAAGCTGACCTTCTTTTTGATCGGGCTTGGTTGGATGAGGTTCGAAGAAGAATGCGAGAAAGTGGGTGGGAATGGCGGTGGGTTCTGGGTAAAAGGGGATTGAGGAATAGCGGAGGCAGGTGTTTCGACGAGGGGGGTGTTTGCAGAAGAGTCTGCTGAAATGGACGGTTTTGTAGGCATTTGTACCCGGAGGTCATTTTGACGATATCCGTTGACTGGTCGAGACTGTTCGACTGCTGGCCAAAGTGGAGGTGGCTTGATGTCTCCCGAGCTTGTGTGCTCGGTCATACTTGCCTTCCGGTCTGGCGGATGAGCGCTTTGTGCCGAAGTATCTGCGAGTGAGACGTGCATCAGTCCAGCGTCATGCATAATGGTGTCCTCTTGTCCATGCGAAAGAACAGAAGTGGTTATTTTGTCATCGTGATGCCCATTGTTTTGCGGTACTTCCGAGGACTCAAAGGACGCTCTTCTCCGTTCCTCCATATTCGCACGGTCCCGTTGAGAACGTAACAAGAGACGTTTTGTCAATGACATGTACGGTTTCTTTGGTGGACCAGAGGAGTTTGGTGGTGTGTACCAAGCGTCTTCCTCATCAGGCTCGGTCTGCATTGCATGGCTGACGTAATTATGCCGGACAAGAGGCGAGGGTACCGCAGGCGTATTCGGCTGAGACAAACGCTTTTTGGGATTATTGGCAGTGTTGCTTCGCGGTCGGCTCACAGCATTAAATGATTTCCCTGTTGGAGAGCCCGACTTCCTGCGTGAAGTGCCAGCGTCGGTGTATTGAGGCTTCGATGATAACCCCGGCGTGTTTGGCTGCGAAAGAGAAATGACGGAGTTATTGACTTGTTTCGTATGAGAAGCCGAAGGTGTACTATGGTTTGCCCCGCCACTGTTCCGTTTCTTTTTCTTTGGAGCAGGCTGATGTCTATCGTTTTCCAACTGTTCAAAATTCTTCTCTAGTGCGGCTATCTTCCTCTTCTCTCTATCAGAGATTTCAATACCAGCGCCGAGTCCTGCGTCCCCACGAGAGTTGCGTGTAGGTGTCATATCCCGACTTCGAGAATTTGAGCCCGACGATGACCGTGCCTCGGCCTGCTCACTGCTAGCTCTACTATTCGTTGCATAACCGTCGTCCGGTGGTGTATGCTTCCCCGAATAGCCATTTCTGCCCTTTTTCGTACTTATGGTGCGTCTGTCGTATTTGGCAAGAGCACACGTGTTGGGAGAGCTGCATGCACAACCACCAAATTCTGCGAGAACCTTGCCCACCCAGTCCGTGACATAGTCCTCGTCGAAGTCGCCTTCGGGCTTCACATCCTCGTTGTTGCGATGAAAAAAGTACTTGCGTATGTGTTCATCCAAAACCCAACCTATAGTCAATTCCTCCCCAGCATCAAGATCATGCTTGGCGACGAAGCAAAAATGATAATCGGACCCGTCCAAGAAAGTTTTCATACTCAGATTAGGATCGCAGCTCCGTCGCAGGTATCGACATCTTGTACCTTCGAATCTGGTATCAATGTAGATAGGAAGTTTTGGGTGGAAGAAGACAAATGGGGCAGGATGTCGCAAATAGTCCCAGCGATTTGATGAATCCTTGATGTAGTTCTGCATGTGACCAATCTTTCCTTTGAGTTCACCAACAACAGAATCCTTGGGTGTGAAGGAGTCGATGGTAAGGTAAGTCCACCTTGGGTGTCGGCCATGAGACATCACAGTATCGTCCTCTTTGCATTCTTTGTTGAGTTGCGGGAGGTGCAAAGAGTCAATAGGTTGCTCGCACCGATTGAATACTTCTTGCGGCGACAGTCCGTTGGTAGCATCCCTCAACTCCTCAACGTCACTAGACCAAGAAGACAAGTGCTGGGTAATACTGATGTCGTTGAGAAGATTTGTGTGCATGGGACCATCGCCTGGGTCATCATCGTAGAGATGCAGGAATTCGATGCTGTAGGAGTCTTTGTGGTAGCCATTTTGCGTGTATTTGCTGTGTATTTTAGATGGGCTGTGGAGGAATGATTCTGGCCGTTTGTGGGGATGTGAGGTATGATTTGAAGAAAACGTTGGAGTTTGTACTGAGTTGGATGATCGATGGCTTGTCTTGACTCTTTTACTAGCGTGTGGTGCGTCGCGAGGACTCCTACTCCGATCGTTGGAATCATCAAGATCACTGCCATGGTTCCATCCGTTCGTGTGCGGTCCAAGAGGTTCGGGAGCCTTGATCTTCTTCTTGTGGCTTTTTGCTGCTGTCTTCTTAGGTTTTCGGTCGCCAGTCTCAAGCTCTCTTCTTCGATTTCTCTGTCTTTCAATCGCCCCCTTTGTGTCGAGTCGTCTTGGTTGACAGTCTGCGCAAAAGTGATCTAGACCCTATTCAACGAACCGGAGTCAGCATAGACAGATGAGGTCAATTGGTAATCGTGATAGATATTGGGCGTGCACAGAATGTGACAACACCTTCATAAACAGCGCGACGTGTTCTAAAACTCCTCAAGCATGCCTGAAGGGCTACCTCGGAAGGCACGTACCTCTATATGTTCTCTCGCCGGTACGATACCTTGCTCATTGATGTAATAGCATTCGGTGTGTTGCCATGTGTCACATCGTTCGCAGTAGACCGTATTTCCATCGTCTTCCTGGAAGCCACAAATGCATTTGATGGTATAGTCTTCAACCTCTTCGTGATCCTGGTCAAGTCCATGGCTAGGTATGGACCCACCAATCGAGCGAGAAGGCGGCGCTGTATGCGTATGGAGAGGGAAGGGATCGGTCATACTATGACAATAGATTCCCTTGCTTTATGATGGGTATGGTGAGGACAAAACAGAAGTTGATCGTGGCCTGAATCGCATGACTTGTGCTTGCGAAAGGGCCGATAACACTCTTTCCTGGTCATTCCATGTAGTTTAGAGTGTCAAGGAGGGAGATGAGTCGAGGTGAGCTGGCGGTCTAGATGGAAGGCTGTAAGCAGGAAAGCGTGATGTTTACAGCGCGTTTAAATGATGTTGAATGCAGAAGAGGGAGTAAGGTAAAGGAGATAATGGAGGAAGAAGAAGATTGGGAGGTTGTGTGATTAGGTGGAGGCGATGGGGTGTTTTGAATGCAAGTTTGGTTTCGACGAGGAATTGAGGCAGAGTTGAGGAAGAAAGAGGAGCGGAAAGGGTACCAGAAAGGGCGCTTGGCGCAAAACATCTTAGCGCATCAAGCCCCTCACTTAGCCAAATTTCCCTGCTGCAGCCTGCTCAAGTGCTCATTGAGCATCATGCCCCATGGGATTGGAGAGAAAAAAGATAAAAGAAAAAAAAAAATAAAAGAAAAAGACGTTGTGAGGACGAGTTTCATCTCCAGCGCAATGTCTGTCCACATAGTAGGCAAAAAAGGATGGCATCTGCTCGCGGCATGGTCCACCTGCCCTCCTGCCCTACATCATTCTGACTGCTTGGAAATCTTCAATGGTACACTCCATGCAAGATAGGCTGGCAAAGGAGGGCAGATGGCAGAGCCATGATGCGGCGAGTGCGACGACTGTCAAATTCCTCAAACATAAGGAAGGCCGATGTGGTGAGTATGTTGTAAAGTAGATTGGTGGGAAGAAAAAGGAAGGAGAACAGGAAAGAGAGTTGGAGTTTTGCCGTTGTACCTGATGATGTGGCACCTTCATCGACGAGGGAGGCAAACAGAGATCACGGCTTCTGCTTGTCCGAGAACAAAGCAGTACGTGATGGTATCGTGTCGTATCATGTAGGCAATTGATGTTCACATATGTCAACTCGGACCGTGAATATCATGAGTCAAGTTGCTTTTAATTGAAAACATTCACTTTCACTCTAAGCAGTATTTCTGGTTTGCATCCAAAGAACGGAATCGTGCCTAATGTATGGAGTTACCCTGCCCATTGTTGATAGACTATTGTATAACATCTCCTGCTCTGAAATTGCTAAAGAGAGAAGATACAGCGCGATCGTATCCCCCATTGTTCCCATACATCCTCCATATCATACCACCCTACTCTACAGAATATATTGCATTGAATATTCCTGAGATTCTGTTGCCTAGTGGCGCAGGAAAAGTTAGAAATTAGTTCCATTTCTAGCGCCCCAATTCTGCCTTACTCTTCGGCGTCTTCCGTCATTCGTTAGTGTATCAGCTGGTACTATCTACACCCGAGCTACACCTACCACCAGCCACCTGCGACGCCTGCTCCATTTACAACCCCAATCCACCAAACATCGGGCAGTCTCTACCTGTATATCAATACATCGACTCTCTCTCGTGGCAAGCATGAAGCTCAGCATAACACTAGCGCCGCTGCTGCTCTCTTTTGCTGCCACACCCACTTTCGCCTCGCTTTTTGGCGGCAACCAACAAGTCCTCGAAGACAAGCCAACCGTTCCTGGCGATAACCCTTTAGTCTTCTGCCAGGATACAGCTGATTACACTTTGACCATTGACTACGTCGATCTATCACCAAATCCTCCTAAAGCGTGAGCATTGTGCCACCACAGCCTCCGCGGTCTAGAGACGCTAATACATCCTATAGCGGTCAAACACTCAGTATTCAAGCGAAAGGAAACTTCACGGAAAAGATTCTACAGGGCGCATTCGTCAATTTGCAAGTCAAATACGGCCTGATACGCTTGATCAACCAGAAAACGGATCTTTGCGAGCAAATGAAGAACATAGACGAGGAGTGCCCGTTGTATGGAGAGAAGGTTATTACCAAGGATGTTGATCTACCAAAAGAAATTCCTCCAGTAGGTCTTTGATCTCAAGGAAGTAGCATCGATCAGTCCACCTAATTTCCATTCCAGGGCCATTATACTGTCCTTGCGGACGTCTTCACCAAAGATAGCGAGCGAATCACTTGTTTAGAGGCCTCGATCCAGTTCGGCGGGAAGTAAATATGGTTGTGCCTGCTGCTCGTGCGGATCGTCGATACAGGTGGATTATTTGACAGTACGCATTGCCCACATGGTGCCGGCGTTCATGACTTTTGCATTAACATCCAAATAACGTAATGTATGTGCCTGGCGTCTCGGAAGCCGTGGAATTGTCAATAAACATCTCTCCATGTATTACGTGAATGTCACAGATAGTTTCAGGGTGTCTCTGCCATCCTATTCAGGAGGACCTTTCTTCCAGGTCTTGCTTCATAATCTTTCTGCGTTACAACCACGTATCACCTCCCAATACACCAGATCTCGTAGTCTGTTACTCTGCTCGCAGCCTCCTTACTCCCCAAACAGCCTCCTGACCCTTCTCAAGACACTATCCTTCTCGGGGTCGTATGGATGGTCTTTACTTGGTATCTCCAAAACGGCAGGGAAAGCCTCGGTGTACGTGTCAACTCGATCCCTTATCTTCTCTGCAATCTAAGTCACAGATCAGAGCCCGAGTTCATTCCAGGGAAACAGCACGCGTACATGTTGATTTATGAGCAGAATAGCGATATCCTTCCTTTTTGACGTAAAATTATCGAAGGCTTGTTCAATTGTGTGGTTCTCAGTTTTGGCGTCGACGACAAGGAAGTTCTTCTGGGCATCTGGGGGTTGATTCACATGCTAGACAAGCTCTCAGCCGATGTTCAATCGCCGAAACTAGGGCGGCCAAAGAGCCCTCGAGGTTTTACCCCAATGCCAGCAAGCAACAGGCCTGTCACAGAATCCTGATATTGTGTGAGCTCACGCTCACATTGCTAGTGGGTAAAGTCGATGGCGTCCTTACCTCGTCTCCTATAACGGCTAATAAGTAGCGATCTTTGTAGGCTGATGCTGGAGCGGCCATTGTGGGAATTGGCAAGTTACTAAAGGTATTGACGAAGTTTGGGGGAAGCAAGTTACAGCACTCGCAGCACCTCATGCAGCCTTATGATCGTGTACGGGCCGACCCCTACTTAGCCCGAGAGCTCTATTGTTTGCCCGCCGAGCCCGCCTAAAGTAGGTAATGTTTTTACTTGTCGTTGACACGCGTCAGTGTTTGAATACTTAGAGCTATGATAAAGCCGAGCGATTGACGACTTGGAGCCACCCCTACCATCGCCGCACAACCACACGAGACAAGAAAATGGCACCCCGACTTGTTCGTCGGCGTCCTCTGACAGATCGCATCAAAGCCTACCTCAACCCTCTCGATTTCTTGCTTCGAATATCTGAGGAACTAGACTCTAATGACTGGGACCAATGGCAGAAGGAATGGGCCACTCCAGTTGGTGTTCTCATGAACATCCTCTTTCTTGTTGCTAGAGCAAACACTGGACTTAGCACAAAGAAAACGGGGGACGATGTCTTTGGAGAAGATATTGGACATATCAGCTGGTTGGCATGGTTTGCACGTCCCCTCTGCTCTTCAAGTAAATAAACTGCAACTAATTAGATAGCATAGGCTTCGTTCATTGTACACCTTCTCTCCCTATTTGCCTTCGTGAACGCGGCCTACACCTTCTACCGCCATCGACACTATAGGCTCTTCGAGAGCTCTATTGATGTTGTCCCAAGTACCCCATCTGCTCAACGGGTCCGAGTTGACTCTTCTCCCGTTGCTTCGTCCCCTCTCCGTTTCCTTTCCAACATACTTGCAGGGGAGAATGCCCAGGATCGATCACATGCGGACGCTACTAGAGACGTTTGGGAGATAGCAGTATGGGATCCCACTCCCATTTCGCTCCGAACGTTTTGCCTCTTCAGTCCCGGTCATGTCTTAGTCTATTGGCTTCTCCTACCGACTGCAGTCTCCGATCCAAGGCCCAGCACGACTATAGTTACAACAATAGTTCTGGCGGGCTTGCTATCTGCTCAGCTTCTACTTCTTCAGACTAGTTTCTCACAGCAGTCTAAAGACGCATCTGTCATTCACAAGGAAGTGATGAATGAATACGACACAAAATACGTTCATCCCCGGACTCAGCCACTCATGAGAGACGTAGGCACTCAATTCTCAGTCAACGAGGCTTCCACGACTGGGCTGCCGTTTCCCAGAGACAGGAGTGATTCTGTTGATGTCTACCCTCCGACGTTCATTATAAATAGAGGGTTTTGCACTATGCCCAATCTCAATTATGCGAAGCATGTCGACCCTGAAGGCTCTGCGTATAGGCCAAACCCCCCTAGAAGTGTTGGAACAGGCGTAACATCAAGTATTCAAACCCCAATTCATCTCCGGGATGCATCATCTCCCATCCGTCCGCAGACCGCCATTCGCCAGCCCCATTTTAGAACAAATGGCACGGGGGACGGTGGAAACCTGGGCGTTTTGTCTCATGCAAATTCACCGCTTCGAAAATCCGCGTCTACTAATTTTGCAGGTTCTCATGGGCAGCGAGAGAGGAGCTTGAGTCCGGTGAAAAGGGAAAGTAGTCCATTGAAAAGAAGCAGCCTAGCTCCGGTGCCAAACGGCCAGCGGCTGGGCCACTTACAGGGAGTTTCTGCGAGAAGAGAGAGTGGGATGTACTAGTGGATGAGTGGAGCAATTATCAACTGATATGTTCATGCAAAAACAATACTTTCAAAGAAGAATCTCTACAGCTCAAGCCCATGGGAAATTCCATCGGCACAATCTTGAGATGAGAGATTGAAGCTAGGCTACAAGTCACAGGTGCCCACTATATTCTGGTGAGTCACAATAGAGGGGCCAATGTTGGCACAATACTGAATGGCATTTGCAGTATCTTTTTGCATAAAGACTCAATTTAGAAGGCGTGATGAGTATTGTATGCTAATCGAAACGGTAAAGTGAAGTGGACTTCTGGCCCCATTCTTTCGGTGTCGCAACTTCCGATACCATTGTGGGCATTGAAGATGAGCAAAGCGTTGGGCAATTGGTGTAGGAATCGCAACACGATTGGCAGTCGCGGCGTTGAAGCCTCTAGATGAAGAAGCAAATTGATTATGCGAACAGCCAATTCTCTGCATGTTTTATCGCCATTCTTACCGTACATAACCTAATGCGATAACCTCAACAACGAGGAATGTTCCAACATTCCCTGCCATGGCTTCACCAGCATCTTCAACCACTTCCACGAAAGCCGCAACCCTCTTTCGTGAAAAGCGCAAAGGGCGCCGCTCGTCTTCGTTTCCTACAATTGCTGCATTCAAGTCATTTCGCAAGAAGCCTTTGCCTCAGGCCCTTCCACCTCGAGAGCCTTTCGAAGTCGCTCCAGGCATTTTGAATACCGATGCAAGTGCAAAAGTCTTTGGTTATGTAGATACTGATGACGAGCCTGCTGAACCTAGGACGCAAAGCATGAAGCCGAAGAAGCGTAACCAAGATGAAGCCGAGCCCACCCCAACTAGGACAGTGTCAGTCAGGAAGGGAAAGAGAGGAATGAGGATGGTTAGCAGCGAGGACCGATTGACAGAAAGGGGAGCCAACCCAAGGACAGGACTCGTGAGCCCATTCGTCACAAGCGATAGCGACCAGGGCCATAGCCATGATTACATGACCGCGCCAAAGCCTTTTGCAAAGGCACGAACCCGTAGCGGGAAATGGAAGCAAGACGGCCTTGGATGGAGTTTGGTCGAGCGTCCACTTCTCAGTCCGATCGCTCAAAGCACCCATGCCCCACCAACGCGGCAGGTATCGTTAAAGGAGCTGGAAGATAAATTGCTCGTCGAGATGCCGGGCGTGGATAACCCTGAACCAGAAAATCCGACAGATCTGCAGGTCAGGGTATACCAAGAGCAGATGGCCAGGATATGCAGGAAGGAGGGGAGTGATGCCATTGTCGATCCTGACACATTACCAACCCCAAGACAATGGACGCCAGAAGGGCCGAGCTCGCCGCCGAGTAAATTGCATAAGATGGTCAAGAGGAAGAAGGTTGGAAGTGGCATGCATACCCTCGACGACTCCATCGGGACCGTGATTGTCGATGAGCGGAAAAGAGCTTCCTCAATGCCAACGCCCAAACATTTTGCAAGAGAGCCTCAGAGAGTCAGAATCGTGACACCAAGCAATACTCCGAGAGAGCTGTCCTTAGAGACGCAAGTAGAATTTCAGGATCCTTTTTTAGGCCTACAATCAAAGCCTCCCTCGGACCAACCACAATATGCAATCCAGCCTCGATACCTTCAGACCAGACTACAAGAGGCAGCTCACCGACAGCAGGCCACGTTTCACACACCAAGCCCGCACCAATTTCGATGCCCTCAGACCGGACCTCAAGAGGCAGCCAATCGGCCGGTCCAACCTCAAAGACCACACCCATCCAAAGAAGGTTGCCTTGTCCCACCAGCTATTCCGACCTTGAGCCAATACCTGCCCCAGATCCACCTCCAGCACCCCAGCGAGCTCGCCACCCTGAAGTCGCCTTCGTGTCGGCGCCCAAACCAGTTGCTTCCTGCTCGCCTGCGCCCGTTGCACCAGCAAAGGAGACTTGTAGAGGATGCTTGCACCAACATCAACACTTCCACTACCACTTCCGTTCGAATGCCAAAGAAATATCAACGGCCAAAGATACAGAGGCAGAACGGAAGTGTTGTCGTTCCCAGAGCGCTCCAACTACCACAGGAGAACACGTTGTCGAAGGAGAATCGGATCGAAGTCCCGGCAGAATTACCAAACCAGAGGCAGCCATCATCTACCAACTTCATGGCAAAGTCCCAAGAATGCACAACGGAGCTACCGCAGAGGCAGCCACCTCTGAGAAACATGAACTCAAGAACTCCAGAGCCCAGGACAAAGATACCAGGGTGGAGTCTCGAAAGCGCAGGCACAGTCAAGGAGAGCCCCCAGAAGTCGAAGGACAGTGTTCTGAGTCTGGGCGCCGAGGGCGCAGCAAAAGCGGCATGGTCCCACCAACCGAATACAATGACCCAAGACCTAAGAGCAGGAAGCGCAAACATCGTCCGAGAGCCCATTCAGAAAAGCCAAAGAAATGGGGCTGGTATCACCCGTACGTACGCCCGCCATGGTGACAAGCCTGCAGAGTTCGCTGTTCGCAGTGATGGCTCTACGTGGTTTGCTGGTCATTGGGCTGACGTTGACAAAGACCACGTACACGTAGACAGCGTGATCAGATCAAGAGATAGACCCTTAGTGAGAAGACGCTCGTTTGGTATGAAGACGGCAGATGTGAGGCTCTGGATTGATGCAGTTGAGAGCCAGCTTCGCATTTCAACGAAGGTGACATGTCTTTTACAGTGGCTATACGCTGTTGTATGCTGCATTTTTCGAGCATTGCGTTCTTTCCCGCCTGCCTTAAGGGTGCTGATGACCTCTGACGTTGAAGCCCACGACTACCTGATAGCCTCAAAGGATTCGTTTCTGGCGGCGTTCTATCTGCTTTTGTTGACGTATGTGTTATTTATTGCCTGCAAGGTTGTTGTACTGGCTGCAAATATACTGTACTGGGTCTGGCACCCTGTGAGTATGGTTCTGGTAATGCTCAAGTGGTGTACAGGGTAGGCCGTGGCAACCACCCTAGAGCATTATCTTTTTGGGAAACGATACTCTTATACGTTCTCTCGTCGCAGTGCTTCCTCGTGAACAAGCCAACAGGGGATGATCCGTCGCAATCAGGATTTACCTGTTTGCAAGCTCTTTGCTAGAGATGGAGAGATTTCTCCCGTTGGAGAGAAAGCATCATGTAAACACTTTTCGGGTTCCACATTATAGAAGGGTACTGGGATGAGTACATTAGATTGAGTATACGTCATCACGCTGGCTCGGATTCGGCGAATTCAATGTATTCTCCACTCAAGCTTTCTCTCCACAAGTGGACTTTGCCGTTGTCGCCAGTAGACGCTAGAGCACTGCCTGCATATATCGTCAGTATTATGGTCTCGAACTAAAAGATAAGAGTAAGAGACAGACCATCGTAGATCCATCGGATTTTCCATACAGGTGCACCGTCCTCATGTGTGAGGACACCTGTCTGCCTCGACTCATGCTTCGCCTCGTTCAAGCTGTCACGCCTGCTTGCTGTGTTGCGAGACATCCCGGCAAGACCAGCTCCAATGCCAGAGGGTGTATTTCGCTGGATGGTAGATGCTACCTTTGATGGGCCATTTGAGGTAGATGGCTTTGCTGCAGGTCCTCTTGATGCTTCATCAGTCTCATCATGAGTGTCAATTTCGAAGATTCGCACAGTGCCATCATCACAGGCTGCAGCAATCACGTCACAAGACCGAAGGCAAACAGGAGCCCAAGCTATCTCGTTAATTTGTGCTGCATCTATATGCATGGTGAGCATCTCGTATAATTGATAGTTTCCATCCGGATCGTTGGACTTGGTAGAGTGAAAGATCTTTATGGAGTTCATAGCAGAGACTGCTAGCGAAAGCGATTTAGAATCATAACCGTAAGTTGCATTGGAAGCCAAACTTTCAGATGGTTGGAATGACAGGCTAAATCTGGCTTCAGTGCCTCGAGGGCACTGTCCGAATGGATAAAACGAATCAATCTGGGTCCAAGACTTCAGCGTTTCTGGATCTACAGGCTCAATCAAGCTGAGCAGACCATCATGAGTCATCATAGAGAGAAAGATGTCGTTATTGACTGTCGTAGAGCCGAAGCAAACATAAGAGACATGGTTTGGTGGACTTTGAGCAAAGATGCACTTGAATCTTCGGCCTTGGCCAGCCAATTGAGTGGAATCCTCTTGCCATAACTTGAACTTGTTGTCACCGCCAATAGTAACAAAGTAATGACCCAGGCTAGGTGCAATCCACTGTACCTTCGCATGGTCAGCATCTTTCCATGATATCTATAGAACGAGAATTGCTCACATCTAGAATCTCAGCATCGTGACCGCGCCATTGATCTGCCAAAGTCCATGCATTGTCTTGATCAATATTATAGACTCGAATTTTATGATCTGCAGAGCACAGAACAACTCTGGTGCCAGAGATATTGAAGCTAGCAGCGAGCACGATGTCTGCGGCAGCGTTTTCGAAGCTCTGGAAGCCACTGCTTATGGCTTCGGGGTCGCTCCTATCATCACTACCTATCATCCTTTGGCTTACTGATTGTTTGACCGATTGATCAACGGACTCCCGGACTTTCGTATGTTGCAATAACGCGAAGACAATTACATGTAATGAGACGAATCGCGGTATCAATTAGCCAGGCGGGTTTTGGGGAAGCGCTAGTTCTAATTCGAGGCTAGTGTGGCGATCTGTCTTGGGAGGCTCCCGAACTGCCTCATAATACCACATCATTCCAAACAATGCCCCAAACAAAAGGTAACTACGAATGACTTCGACCCTAACAGGGCCGGAGGCTTGGAGCCTTTTGGCTCTCTCTGTGGCGTGTGTCGGCATCATTGTCAACACTTTTCAAGGCGATGGCGAGCCCCTAATCGCTTCATTGGCATTTAGTGGCATAGCCTTCGCTTTTACATTTAGCCTTATCCGATGGCTTGGAGAGACATTCATGAGGGCCAATCTTAAGGGTCGAGACATGTCGAAGCTCAAGAAACCTGAAATGTAGGAGGATCATGCACATAAGCTACGATCCAGAGTTTCCTGCTGATGATATAGCACAGACCGGAGACTATGGGAGCCATATGTGCTGTTGTCTATCTCCTTACAATCATTATTTTCATACCCTTTCCTTTTTATAAAGACATTGTCGCAGCGACTTCAGGCGGCGGTAATAGAGAACTGGTCATAGAGCGCGAGCACGCTGAGAATGGTCGAATCCTTCATCGATTCCCCCATAGCAAGGTAAGGATGCTAGCACGAGCTTCACCCGTGATGATAGGACTGACGGGTTTGCTTGAAGCTTGCGTCATACCTCTCGGCGATTCTTTCTTTGCAGTCCGTGGTCCTCTTGGGTATTGGTGACGATCTTTTCGACATCCGGTGGCGGCATAAGTTCTTCATTCCGGCTTTTGCTTCGATACCCGTACTTATAGTGTACTTCGTCGACTATGGCGTTACTAACGTTGTCGTCCCTGTGCAGCTTGAACCGTATCTGGGCACAATGGTCAATTTGGGATGGATCTACTATGCCTACATGGCCGCAATTGCCATTTTCTGCCCGAACAGCATCAATATATTAGCTGGCATCAACGGCATCGAGGTTTCACAGTCTATAGTGATTGGCTTTTTACTTCTGGGAAATGACGCTCTCTCGCTCTACGCGGCACCAGATACTCCTACTCCTCACCCCACGACCGACCCTCACCTATTTTCGATTTACTTATTATTACCATTCATCGGCGTCTCTTTGGCTTTATGGTGGCATAATTGGTATCCCGCGAAGGTCTTTGTGGGTGATACCTACTGCTATTTCGCGGGTATGGTGTTTGCTATTGTGGGCATCCTGGGGCACTTCAGCAAAACACTCCTCCTGCTCTTCATTCCGCAAATCGCCAATTTTGTCTACTCTGCTCCACAGCTGTTCCATCTCATACCCTGTCCAAGGCATCGGCTGCCACGTTTCAATCCGCGAAGTGGGCTCCTAGAACCGTCAGTGACTCAATGGCAACAGCCTCCATCAAAGCCAGCGGCGGCCCTTCTGCGACTTCTCGAATTATCACCAATTCCTCTCATCAGAATTGAAAGAAATAGTAAAGACGAAGTTATCGAGTCTACGAACTTTACAATTCTCAATCTGTGGCTTGTCTGGTTTGGTCCTAAGAGAGAAAATCGGCTCGCCATGGAGCTCCTAATTATGCAGACAATGTGTGGGCTGTCTGGGTTATTCGTGCGGCACAAGCTAGCATTGCTAGTATTTAGACAAGATAATAGAACATAGAACATAAACACTAGCATTACAAGCAAGAACGCTCCTTCGCGACGAAGTGTTGTCTGTCTTGAACGTGCACGTGCCCTAGCCAATAGGAAAAATGTGAACATGATGACACAGAGGAAACACTAGCCTTCAATTCCGGCGATTTACTGCCATAAATCCGACAGAGTTCCGATCTCGGCGAACCTGATCCTACAGAGACCTCTTGCATAATAAAGCACCCCTCAACTTGACTTCCTTCAGACGAGGAACCGTTTTCCTGCACACATCCTCCCAAGGCTTCCAGAAAATCAATCGACAATAATGCCTTCAATCGATCAGAAACCGCGCACCTTGTATGACAAAGTCTTCCAAGACCACATTGTTAACGAGCGGAAGGGTGGCACTATTTTACTTTATATTGGTAGTCCTGCGTGACCAATTCGTTGTCCATGCCTAATTATTGACTTTATGTGTAGATAGACATCTTGTCCATGAGGTCACATCACCCGTAAGTCGTTTCCCCATAATTGTTCAATGCCAGCAGAGACTGACTCAACCATAGCAAGCCTTTGAGGGTCTAAGGAATGCACAACGAAAGGTTAGGAGGCCTGACTGCACGCTTGCTACTACTGACCACGTATGGCCCTTAAGATCTCCTTGTGCTCTCCTAAGAATGCGTCTGATGCTCAATAGAACGTGCCTACAACGCCCCGGAAACACTTTAAGAACGTGGGACAATTCGTTGAAGAGGCTGATTCCCGTACACAATGTCTTACCCTGGAGGAAAACGTCAAGGCCTTTGGTCTGACCTACTTTGGCCTAGGGGACAAGCGTCAGGGTATCGTACACATCATTGGACCCGAGCAGGGTTTTACCCTCCCTGGTACTACGGTGGTCTGTGGTGACAGTCATACATCTACACATGGGGCATTCGGAGCTCTCGCTTTTGGTATAGGTACAAGCGAGGTTGAGCACGTGCTCGCTACACAAACCTTGATTACCAAACGAAGCAAGAACATGAGGATACAAGTGGACGGCGAATTGTCTCCAGGTGTCACTAGCAAGGATATAATCTTACACGTCATCGGCGTGATAGGCACAGCGGGTGGCACAGGCGCGGTCATTGAATTCTGCGGGTCAGCTATACGAGGACTGAGTATGGAGGCCAGGATGTCGATATGCAATATGTCCATAGAAGCTGGTGCAAGAGCAGGAATGATAGCGCCCGACGAGACGACCTTCAAATATCTTGAAGGTCGGCCGTTGGCGCCTAAGTTTGACAGCCCGGAATGGAAAAAAGCTGTCAAGTACTGGTCGAGCTTGAGGACGGATAGTGGTGCGAGATTTGATGAGGATGTTTTCATTGATGCTAAGGAAATCATACCGACCGTCTCATGGGGAACCTCGCCGCAAGATGTGGTACCTATCACTGGTGTTGTACCGAATCCCGAGGATTTTGACACGGATTCAGCGAGAGACAGTGCAAGACGAGCGCTTGAATATATGGGTTTGACCCCTGGTACCAAGATGGAAGACATCGAACTTGACAAGATCTTCATTGGCTCTTGCACAAATGCGAGGATAGAGGATCTCCGAGCCGCCGCTAAGATTCTGGACGGTAAGAAAATAGCACCCAACCTCAAGCGAGCTATGGTTGTCCCAGGCTCTGGCCTCGTCAAGAAACAAGCGGAATCCGAAGGCCTCAATAAGATCTTTACAGACGCCGGCTTTGAATGGCGTGAAGCTGGGTGTTCGATGTGCTTAGGCATGAATCCCGATATCCTTTCACCAAAGGAACGTTGTGCCAGCACATCAAATCGCAACTTTGAAGGTCGTCAGGGTGCTGGTGGCCGGACGCACCTCATGTCACCCCCCATGGCTGCCGCCGCTGCAATCGTTGGCAAGCTAGCCGATGTTCGAAAGCTGGCGGACAGGAACACTGCCCAGCCGAAGGCACCTTCAAAGATGGGTCTAAGCCCCGAAGTCGATGACATCGACAGCGATGACGACCTGGAACGCTTACTCGATTTACCAGAAGATAGCCAGCCTCATACGAACAACGACACTATAAGTTCTTCAGGCGGGCAGGCTAAGTTTATTAAATTGAAAGGTATAGCTGCCCCAATGGAACGCGGTAATGTCGACACAGACGCCATCATCCCTAAACAATTTTTGAAGACCATAAAACGTACTGGTCTTGGCTCGGCACTGTTTTTCGATCTTCGATTTAACGAGGATGGCTCCGAGAAACCGGACTTTGTCTTGAACAGAGAGCCTTATAGAAATGCCAAAATCCTAGTCGTCACTGGTCCTAATTTTGGCTGCGGAAGCTCGCGAGAACATGCGCCGTGGGCGCTTCTTGACTTCGGTATCACTTGCATCATCGCTCCTTCGTACGCTGATATCTTCTTCAACAACGCCTTTAAAAATTCGGTGTAAGTCCTTTCGATCTCATCGTTACTCTATCTATAGCTTCTCGGGAGTTACGAGACAGGTCTCAAGAGCGTTCCCCTGCCTCATCACTCCCAAGAAATTTTCAAAACAGCAACGCTGACTGCGAAATGGCGTACAGTTTGCCTCTTGTAATCCCTGATCCGTCAACGCTCCAGAAAGTGGCCGAAGAGGCTAAGGCTGGCCGCGAAATTGAAGTCGATCTCGAAAATCAAGAGGTGAAAGACGCCTCGGGCAATAAGCTCGCTCACTTTGAGGTTGAAGAGTTCAGGAAGCATTGCTTAATTAATGGTCTAGATGATATTGGATTGACCATGCAGATGGAAGACGACATCCGAAAATTTGAGAGCCAAAGGACCATGGACACGCCTTGGCTAGACGGCAGTGGCTACCTGAAAAGAGAAAATAGAACTGGAGCGGTCAAGGTGGAGGCTGTTCCTGTCCCGAGGACCAACAGAGGCGAGCAAATTGACGAGCCATTGGATTGGTGAATGTTCTCTACCTAGGCTATGTACGACTCGTCTTCTTGTAAAATTTTTGTCCGAGCAATCTTCCTCTCCGTCTGATATGGATATGTGGGTGTTGAGAACGCAGAGTAATTTGATGCGCATGCTACTATATGTAATGCAATGCTTCTATTACTGCCTAGCCTGAGAGTCTATTATATTGCTTCCGTGCTCATGTGGACTTGCTCTTTCAATGCCTACACAAAACGTGGTTGAAGGGTTTTCGTACGGTAATAAAAAGCCATTTCTATGGTCTTTGTCTCAAGACTACTGATTACTTGGCCATTGGCATTCCGTTGCAGAGGACAAATAAGAGGGAAATGGAGCTTCGTTTGGAATTGCAAGCTTCCAAAGAGTCTTCCCTCCCAATTCTGGCTAAGATGTATCCAACTCGCTCAGACAATCGATGCTGTGCGAAGAAACCTCCTATGAAGATACAGGCAACTTCCATATACGTATCGCAGCTTAATAAGCCTCTGACGAAGGGAAGCTGCAGTGCAGTCACTTTCCGAACTTCTCAGTTTCACGGATGTTATATTCCATGCTCAAAGACGCCTTGCCCCGAGGCTTGAAACGTTCAAGATCGTTTCGCCGAAAACAATGCACTATGATTGCTGATCAACATTGGCGAATTGCGAACCACAGGCCTACAGCTCTCCCCTGCATCCTGAGCAGAGATTAGATTACAGCACGTCGAATGGGGCGCCGTCAGAAAAGCCCATATGCTCAGTGTGACCTTTGACTTTAACATCACGCGAATACAACATGCGCAGAAAGCATTCACGGATCTTGGCTGGTTTCCCTAGATCAGTATTGCGTCGTCATGCTAGAGGTCTCACCAAACGTCATTCTGTTTCGCATCGATTTTTCGCAAACTCTATGTTGCAATTATGCGCCTTCGTTTCCTGCGGTGCGCAAATAAGCGCTTTCGGATACAACATATAGAGAGCTGATATGAGAGAACCTTTGAGCAACTACTAGTAATATTCGCGCTGGATTTAAAGGCTTTTTATTCTCAGATAGTTGCGTGCAGGAGCCCAAATCAACCAATGGAAAGATAGCTTGCACGATTACGCTCAGCCTTGGCCAACCAAAGGAACGGGCCATCTTCGACTATCCACTACATCTCATGACTTCTCTTGCGAATGCCGCTGTTCATTCCCATTCGGTCAGAGCCTTGCAACGCACGGCCTCGCTACCCCAGATCTAAGCAATTATCCCCAGAGCCTTTCCGAGCGGCTACCCCAGACCCCAGGATGCCACTTAAGCTATGACTGCTTTTGGCTGCAATCACGACTGCTAGTGGCACACAACATGATGTAGCAGGGAGTATACTACGGTGACGGTCAAATGTCTGAAACATGCGCGGATAGAGACTTTGAACAATTCTCCTTCCATGTCTTGTTTGCCATTATAATCAGTCAGCATGGGGGTCTTCCTCATGCTATATATTGATCTCCGAATCCCCCAATATCAGATTTGGTCCAAACCTCTTGCACGTCATCCCTTTTCGAAAGCTTTGATCTCTTTTGTGCCAAGAGCAATCAAGTCTCTAAGCCTCTCATGTCAACCTTCTATCTCTGCTCTGAAAACCACTCGATCGTCGGCCAAATGGATACCTATCTCGCTTTCCACCGCGAGCGTGACCATCCTCGGCTGAAGACTCCAGACCATGAAAAAGGTTTCAGTCGGCATAGGACTCCCGACAATGAAAGGAATTTAAACCCAACCTTCGAGAAAGCCTTCAGCCGGCATAGGACCCCCGACAATGAAAAAACTTTCAACCCAACCTTCAATACAACTTTCCCTTCGGCGCGCAACGTGTCAGAAGAGCCCACACGGCACCCTAATTATCTGAATGTCTCGCCCACCTCACCATATCCTCCGGGACGACATGAATCCTCAGATGAAGCATTAAACAAAATTCGTACCGCCAACTCACTCACTATCAGCCCCGAACTCTTCGAGAAGATCTATCTCAACCCACAAAACGCCGTCAAAGGTGATCTCCGACAAACTTTTGGCAACCCAACTCCCTTGGCACTTCTAGGTTTCCTCCTCAGCCTGAGCCCACTGTCATGCGAGCTCATGGGCTGGCGTGGAGCAGGTGGCGACGGGATCGCTACCGTTGGCGCTTACTATTTCATCGGAGGCTTTCTGATGAGTCTTGGAGGCATTTTGGAATTCTTTTTGGGCAACACCTTCTCATTTGTGGTCTTTTGTTCCTTTGGAGGATTCTGGTTCACGCTTGGTGCAACGCTCACGCCTGCCTTCAATGCCTATGGTGAATACGCCGCCGATCCGAATAACATTGCTACGGGCTTAACGAGTCCACAATTCCACGCCAGTTTTGGTAAGCAGTCCCGTGCTCCGGCGTTAATTTGGTGGATGATAAAAAACTAATTAGAGTGGGGAAATTACACAGGCTTCTTCCTCCTCTTCATGGGTCTTCTGAGCTTCATCTATCTCATCTGCGCCCTTCGAACCAACCTTATCTTCGTTGCCATCTTCCTCGGCCTATTGCTCACATTTGTCGTCCTTACCGGCTCATATTGGCAACTCGCCCAAGGCAATAGTGTCACGGCGCAGAAACTGCAGGTTGCGGCCGGTGCATTTGGGTTCATGGCAACGATGGCCGGGTGGTGGATTTTCTTTGCGCAAATGCTTGCTTCGGTCGACTTTCCCTTCCAGATTCCTGTGGGCGATATCAGTCACCTGATTACGCCTATGAGCGAACGAGTGAAGCGGACAGAGAAGTATTCGGCTTGAAGCTAGTGCTTGCTTTTCCCATGTTCGGTACTGTTGTTTTAGTGAGATGAGATCGGGTGGGCAATAATACTTCCCAAGGTCACAGTTGGGCTGGCTGAGGGGAGTATTTCTACAGTTGTGTCAAAGTCGATAAAACTTCAAAAGCGTATCTTTGGAAGTGTACGATTTAATTCGTCTGTACAGAGCAAGAATTTTTATATCTAAGTCTGCCTTATTCCACTCTGCAATCAAGTCCGTCTGAACGCTTCACGAAGAGCAGATGGAGGTGAATGCATCAGAGAACATGTTCTTGCATGCAGCCTAACAATATCAATGTGGGGTAGTGCGTCCATAGCACAGGACGAGAGGCCCGAGCGGCGCTAGTATCTCAAAGCACTCGTAGTGTGAAAACTTCCCTGAGATCTCGGCAACTGATTCGAAACATCGCATACCGGCTATCGCTTGCGTCTGTAGTAATAGATGTTTCAGGTGAATTGCTAGCTGTCATTGCGCTGGCTACCAGTCCGACATCAAACTCTCCTTCCCCCTCAATGCACCATGACAACGAGGAAGATAGGCATTAGGCGTCGATAGTTTTAAGGGCATGTTCCGTTAACGGACATAGTGTAGTCCGCCCCTCTTCATCAGATCCATATGGCACGTCGTCCCATTGAGGTGACTACATCAGACACCACGGGTGGTCTATGGATTTAGCTTTCTGTATGGTACGTCTTTGCTCCCTGGAACAGGGCTTTGAAAGAAACAATCACGCCTGTCCTTCATTTCCAGGCATTAAGGCCCGCCCATGGATCGGCCTGAGGAGTAGCACTGGACTTTCTCGGTGGAGGGTTATAAGCATACCCACCAGGGCCAGAAGGGTAGGGATAGCCCGGGTTTCCAAAGTTGCCTTGTGAGCTTGGAGGTGGACCGGGCGGTGGTGGAGGTGGCACGTACCCTTGTGGGAGATACTGGTTTTGCTGCTGGGGATACTGATGGCTTTGGTGGGCGGATTGCTGTAGAGCTGGTGGGGGTGCAGATGCTGGAGACTGGAAAGGATAAGCCATCGGATTGTAAGGATCATTATTCCCCGTGGCACTAGTCGACTGGTACGAGT